>ML434919.1:227663-370728 GCA_005239525.1 Nicotiana knightiana | reverse complement strand
AAAGCTCATAAAATGCGAGGGATATAATGCTTAAAATCACGAATTCTAGCCACACATCAATAGTCGGCATCATGAGAATTTCAGAGGTTGCTTTCCGGCGATAATAGAATGGATGACAGAAGAATAAACTTTAAAGGTCATTCAGGAAGACGCTTCCCTAAAGCAAGCAATGTGAGCAAAGTTAAAGGGACTGTATGTTCCAGTTACACTAAGTGTCACCCTCGCGAGTAAGGAATTTCGTTATCCTTGGTACAAAAGGATTACCACAAGGCGAGTAAGGGTCATCGATGATGTGAAAAGACGCCAAAGATGAAGAGGTAAAACATCTATAGGTAGATCGTCGTAGCACCAAATCTTAGTACTCCCCTAAAGGGGGGAATGTAGAGTGATGTGGCCTTAAGTCAGAATTAAGTGGTTCTAGTAACTATTGAATGGTAAAGGAAGAATGCGATAAAAATGAGAAAGGAATGAGATTGCACTTATTCGAATCCTACAGATATACTATGATTCCAGAACATTATGCAGGTACGACGTCAAGGAAATGAAGTAAGGATTCCTGCCCGGGATGTTATTGATAAATAAGGAGCTAGTGCGAGAGGTAAGTTAAAACAAAGGAAATGACCCAAGAAATATTACGTGGAATATTGATATGAGAATGGACTGAGTAGTTAGTAGTTGATTCAGGAAGAGCCTAGTTATGGCTTGACAAGAGGTTGCAGACAAATCAGCAGATCGTGCAAGACAAATATAGTAAAAACCCAATATAGTAAATTCAGCCTCGCAGTTATGACATTGTAATACTTGAGATATATTCAGATAGGAGTTGAGGAAGTTAAAGGTACCGTATGAGTGTTACGGAAATAAAAGAGAATGCCACTGGGAAAACAGTCAAAATATTAGTTAAGAAGCAACCTTACAAGCACATGAGCGTGGAGGCAAGTAACTAAGGATAATTATAGAGTACGAACATCAAATATTCTATTGGGTATACGATGTAATAAACTCGCAGCTTTACAAGAGTCAGAGGGTCTTCCCTAAGTACTACAATGAAAGACTAGCTGAGGAAATAAGGAAGAAGGCTTCAACCTAAGCATAGTAACTTGAAGAAGAAATGGTCATGTAAAAAAAATAGTCTCACTACAACAGTGTATGCACTCTATAAGAAAGTGGCTCCTCCCGTGGCTAATGAACGAGAAGTAAAATTAAAAGTAATATTCGAGATCATATGAGTTTCATGAAAACTCCAGCATGCTTGGGAACTAAGATAAGATAAGTATGCACGCAAAGAAGAGCCGCATAGGCGCACTTACAATGTTAGAGTCGTACATGTTGCATGATAAAAGGTAGCAATAATTACGAGATTGGAAAGATTTCGACTACAAGTCGTGGTGTGAGAAAGAGGCTTAAAAGGGGGAATGCCCTGGACTTTGGATTTATTGAAAGAACAGTTGCCTAAATGGCCAGTAGAGTATTAAAGTATTCGCAAGAGCTGTTGGTTATGAGAATGATAAGTGCATCAGTCAACATTCGAGGACGAATGTTCCAAAAGGGGATATGATGTTACACCACATGTTTTCGTACATGAAAGTATGCCATAAGTAAATTAATGGAAGCTCATAAATGAGATGTTACATCCCGCAATTTTGTATGTTAAAATTTCGTCGTAAGTTAATCGATGTAAGTTCGAGAATGAGGTTATTTTGAGATTATAAGCATTATGCTATTTCAAACAAGTGATGAGTAAATTCGTGAAGGTGAGAGGGTAACAAAATCGAAGAAAATGAGTTTCATTTAAGGTTGTCAATTTGGGATAAATACGGCCAAAGCTATAATACCCCCTATTTTCGGACTAGTGTTATACCGGATGATGGAGATAATTTGTGTAGGAGATGTGTTAAATATTGTTAATATTCAAGTAATTCTAATTACAAATAGAGATTAGTCTTATGTTCATGTGAGACCTACTTAAAGGAATAAATGATGATTCATATCAAGTTCATAACGTGGAAATGATACATGAACACTTTCTGACTAATATATATTAGAAGGTGACATCTAGCAAATGAGGATGGATCCCACTATCCACTAACTAAACTATTACATTCACTTTTGTATACACTTATGTCTTTAAATATATAGATATAGCTATCACAAGAAAGATCTTAGCAAGAATGGAGAAAATACATATTCTACATCTTCTCAACATAGATTAGAACCATGTCCCCTTGAGAATTTGAGCTATAATGTGTGGAGGTAGATATATCTCCTTACTGAACCAAGATATGAAGATACATAGATTCTATACCCACAATGGTTTCCTCCGGATGATAGAAATTTGGAGATTTCTTCGTAATAAAGTAAGGCGGAAGAAGACTAGTTTTGGCATACAAGATTGGGGAGATTTTTCATAGATACAAGTAGGAAGTTGACATTAAAGGTATGTTAAGGCTATCCCTTTTTTCTTTTTGGCATGATCCAAATGATATAAGTGAAACGAGCAAACGCACAACCTTCAAAATGACTCTATTCATAGAAGTACTAGGGGTGTCTATGTTCTTGATTTACCATGTGAATAATTATTATATCTTATGTTCATGGGTCTCAGAAAAATACGTAGTCGATAAAGTTTATCCGAAAGGAAAATTGATCTTATGATATTCCGAGAAATCTTATTAACGTATTTCTTATATATCTCATTCATGTATAGATGTACATTGACCCATGACCAGATAGCGTTATATACGCGTATATATATATGTGTGTGTGTGTGTGTGTATGTGTGTGTGTGTGTATGTGTGTGTATGGGATATGGGAAAATGTTATGGCGTTATATACGCACCACCATCTGATCAGCTGGTATACGTTGATGATTTTACCCACAGTGGCCGAGATAATATGATGGGATGCCCTCAGAGGCTTGATGATGTTACGAACACATGTACCTATGCACGACATGACATTCATAAGCATATGCATGACACTATGAGTATTTCATGATTTACAGAGTTATCCAGGCTTACAGGTTGAGTCATTTACTCCATGTTTTTTCCATGTATTTTATATACTTATTTATGTGCCTTACATACTCGGTACATTATTTGTACTGATGTCCTTTTGTTGGGGACGATGCATTCATGCCTGCAGGTATAGACAATCAGTTTGAAGAGCCCTCATAGTAGACGTGGTTAACATTCAGGGAAATATCAGTAAGACTCCAGTTCATTCGGAGTAAAGCCAATCTATGAGTCATGGTGTCAGAATTGTGCTACACACTTATGGGTAGGCCGGTAACCTGTCCCATTTGATGTCCAATACTCTTAGAGACTTTCTAGATACAGGTTCATTTTGTATAGTATGTCAGAGGCCTTGACGACCATATGTATTCATATTCTAAGAAAGATGGTTCATTGATACAGTGCTTCCCCACTTATAGTTATACATTACGAGTTGTGGCCATGTTGGCCCAGTTACCAATGATAGTATGATAAGAAAGATATGTTACATTGGTACTCGGTTGAGTAAGGCACCAGGTGCCCCTCGTGACCCTTCGGTTTGGGTTGTGACACGGGCAAGACGAATCAATTAACAAAACCATTATTCAAATTTTTACGAAGAGACTGACTGACACTAAAGGAAAGTGGAGAGAGATACTGCCCGAGGTTCTTTGGGCATACCGCACAACGTCAAAGTATAGTACAAGAGCAATGCCCTTCTCGTTAGCCTATGGTGCCGAAGCTCTTATACCGGTCGAAGTCGGAGAACCTAGCATCAGGTTCTGATATGCAACAGAACAATCAAATAACGAGGCCATAAATATGAGCCTAGAATCATTAGATGAAAGACGCGTAGCCGCCCTCGTCCGATTAGCCGCACAAAAATAGTGGATCGAAAGGTGTATATATATGAGCCTAGAATTATTGGATGAAAGACGCGTAGCCCCCCTCATCCGATTAGCCGCACAAAAACAATGGATCGAAAGGTACTACAATCGAAGAGCCAATCTTCAGCATTTTAACATCGAGGACTTGGTTCTAAGAAAGGTCACCTTCAACACCCCAAATCCGAATGAAGAAACTGGGTCCGAACTGGGAAGGATTGTAACAGGTTCTCGAAATAACCGGAAAGGGATCCTACAAACTCGACACGATAAATAGTGAACAACTACCGAGCAATTGGAACATGTCACTCCTAAAATGATACTACTACTGAGGTACGGCCCCTTCCATTTTCATTTAAATTTTTAACTAACTCTTGCAGGTGTTCGACCAAAATGGTGAGGGGTTCTTCAACACGAACTCTTTAGGTCTGAAAGCACGCGTTGCACTCTTTTTCCCTTAAACCAGTTTTATCCCAAATGGGTTTTTTGGCGAGGTTTTTAACGAGGCAACCATTGATCGTGCTAATTTAGAACAATTCAACAGTATACGAGGCTTCTTTGCAATCAACCTCAAATACTGGAGGGACATTTCCCTTGAATGTCAACTTTGTTGTGAAGAAATTACTTCATAGCGGTAGGGTCTCGATGGGTAGAATTGTAAGGGTCAAACGGTCAAAAGAATAGTGCCCACGTAGGTTGCTCGAGCCCTGACACAAAATATATACGCATGTATAAGCATTTATAAAGAGAAGTGTTTTTCCTTGCCAATATCTCTTGCCTTAGAAATTTTTCTACTTCACAATTTCATGCTAGCGAACTGTTATGTAAACAAGCTTAAGGGTCGATCATAACCAGAGTTCGAATAATTACCCCTACACTCGGGGACTGCCGTCCTAAAAAATAAACGAGATCAAATTATTAAAACATCCAAATTATAAGACCTTTTTGGAGACCTTCGAATATTAAAGGACACGGCCACCCTACTCGGGGACTGACACTTCGGGCAAGCTCAAAGAAAAACAGGAAAATAAGCTCAATCGCCAAATCCCGAACTAAGAGGCTATGGCCGAATTAACACGGTTCGGAGATTTCTAAATTCCGTAACGAAACAGGCGTTCTAATTCTTTTATTAACCGGTTAAAAAGGCTACCCCCAGCAAAAACATAAAAGGCTTCGATAATATCAGGACTCGAAAACTCTAATAAGTACTAAGATGTTCGAACTCTCGCTCAATTCCTTATTTTATGCTAAGTTATTATAAGTTTTGTAAATACAAACAACAAAAACTTTTTTTAAGCCTAGAAGGGGAGAAAGCCATAAAACAATCTCTTTACTAAGGCCAGATCGGCCTAATACAAAAAATACAAAGCCTAAGGGCTGTTTTCACTTTGAGTTCAAGAAAGCACTCGCTCGATCATAAATCCTAAGGGCTATAGGGGTTCAGTTTTAAATAAATTGTTTAAACCCCGAATCTTAGAATACAACTTCATAATTATATAAGACAGAAGGGAAGAAAGTTCTTATATATATGTCAAAAGAATTTACAATGGAAGCATAGCCGCTCAAAATCCTTTACAAACGGCCCGAATGTGGCTCCAAAGAAAAGAGCAAAAAATACTAAGGCCTATGGAGCTTGGTCTTCGTCGGAAACGACGTCCCCATCCTTGAGATATTCTTCTTCTTTCTCATTAGAGTCATCTTCGGGGAAGGCAAACCTCCGAGCCTAGTGCTCTTCTACTCGAGCGTTATCAACCTCGGCTGTGATATTAAAATCTTGGGCTTGAGCATCTTCTAGGGCCACCTTATGAGCTTGCCACTTCGCATGGTCGATCATGTTCCTGGCTTTGGTTTGGATGGCCTCGACATCATCTTTGTACAGTTCCACCTTTTCATCGGCCAAGATGCCAGCCTTTACCACGTCAGATTTAGCCTCCTCGAGTTTGTTGCTGGCCGAATCCAGCCGAGACTGGAGCTCATTGATATTCTCGGTTTGCATCGAGTTCTTATCTTTTTTAGCTTGAAGCTGAATCTCAGCCAACTCCAACTGAGCCTGAACGATATCCTTCATAGTAGCCAATACATCCATGATCCCTTCAAAAAGACATCGGCCTCGGTCCGAATGTTATCCATTTGCTTGCTGAGCTGGTAGATTTTCTCGAGCCTCTTTCAGATCTGCATAATTGGATTGTTAGTTATTATCTCTAACTCAGAATCACTATCGTGGAGCATTCGTAATACCTATTCGGCCATGTGGGTATGCTCTTCCCGAGCCGCGACCAGATCGGCCTGGAATCTTTCGCTGAGGAGCCAATATGTATTGTTCTTCTCAGCGAGGTTCCGTACTTCGGCCTTGTGCTCCTCGCGGATCCTAACAAAGGCTTCATAATGTAATACCAAATCCTACAAAATAAAGAGAAAAAAGTGTTAGGAACAACTTACAAGCACTAAGGTAGTATGAAATAAAGTTCGAAGGTTACCCGATTTAGTGCGTGTTGGGCCTCGTTGAACAAACAAGCGACCCCCACGAAATTCATTATTGCCTGGTCTTCTTCAGTCACCAGGCCCCTCAAATAACTGTTGACCCCGACCGGGGAGGAGAAAACTCGAGCGTCCTCAAGTACGGTCAACATCAAATGTCGTTTTCCGCTTGGATCAACACTCAGAGCCGGAAACTGGTCCACCAGCTTCGAGCTTGATGGAGACCTGGTTGTCCACGTCGATGACATCTTCTTCGGCACCGATAGGTCACCAAAACTAGGGATCTCTTTAGAAGTGGTATCTTCGATCCCATGAAAAAAGCTGTGGAGATCCACCCATTGCCCGTCCAACATGTTTGCTTTTTGAATCATGGCATCGGAAATATGGGGCGAATCCGAGATATTAACCACACTGGGTTCGACCCCAGGAACCTCTTACAATGCTTGGGGAGTTTTTCTTTGAATTTCTACTTCTCCCATCTTCGATGGGGACGGGATGGCTTCCGGCTCAGGAACCTCGGTGGAAGCTCCTTCGTTGATTGCCTCCGGTTCGGAGGACTTCCGTGCCAAAATGGAAACCCTCGGGCAAGTTACCAGCCCAGTCCCTTCTTCTTCACTTCTTCTTCTTCTTCTTCTTCTTCTTCTTCTTCTTCTTCTTCTTCTTCTTCTTCTTATTCCTACTCATCCATTAGTCGGTGGACTGACTCCACAGATATGGAAATAATATTTCCCTTAGGATTGCGCGGCTTCCTCGCCAACCTCTTCTTTTTCGAGCCCAACTAACTCGGGTCCCTTTTTTTTCTTTTTAACCGGCTTCGGAGCTGAAGGTTGAGGGAGGGTTTCTTCATCGTCGGTAGGAGGTCTCATCGAGACATCTTTCCGGAGACCTGCAAAGAAGGGAAACAAGTTAGCTAAGAAAGGAACAATTTTGAAGTGAAGAACAAATAGAAAGCGGAAGCTTACCGTGGTTACGAACCTCCCATCAACCCTTGGAAAGCTCCATCCAAGCCCGTCCAGAGTAGGGCCTCTGAGATACTAGTTTCTCGACCCATGTTTTTAACTCAGGAATTGGGTCCGACATCTGGGCCACATATGCAATAACAAAGTAAATGTAAGCAACAATCGAAAAAATAGGAACGGAAAAACGAGCGCTCAAGGCAAATATACTTACGATTAAAATTCCACTTTTTCGGAATGGCATATCTTCGGCAGGAATCAAGTTCGATGTCCTTATTCGGACAATCCTGCCCATCCAACCTCGGTCGCAGGTCTCGTCAAGGCTGGAGAACGGTTCTTTGCTTGTCCAACGTGAGAGCTTGATTAACCCTCGATAGATTCGGGGACTGTATAGACGCATTTGATGATCGAGGGTAAATGAGTAACCCTCGATTTTGCTGGAGATGAAGCGGAGGAGGACGATGATCCTCCAGAATGATGGGTGAATCTGGCCCAAGGTAACATCGTACGCTTTGTAGAAGGCCACTATTACGGGATCTAGGGGACTGAATGTAAACACTTACCCATCTACATATGTGGTGATTGATTCCTTAAGGGAGGGAACTACCACGTCCTTGTTTACCCAGTTTCACTCCTCTTTAACCTTATCAAGGAGGCCCTTGGTAATGGTGCAGATGTACCTTGACATCGGTTCACATCGGCTCGGTACCGAAGGGGTCTTGTCTATTTTGAAATCAACAACCGTCGGGCACCCCGTCGGAAAATATTCCTCAAGGGGGACTCCGCTGCAGTTGCGTCACTAGTGGAGCGCGATGAAGAAGGAGCCTCTTTTTGCAGCACAATTTTGGATATCTTTGCCATTTGGGAAAGGTAGATAGTGAAGTAATCAATTAAAATTCAGAAAAACTGGGTATGAAGTTAGAAGCAAGAGTTCTTTGAGAGAAAAAACAGAGAAGGTAATGGTTGTAAAGGTTTGAATGAAGAGAGAATCAAAGTTTTATAGGTTTAAGGCGACGGTTCAGACTAGTGGCCGACTAACGCCTGACGGGCATTTAATGCCTTGGTTACTGAACCGACTGGACGTTTCGTTGCTTTTGTCACGATCGAGTCAGCCAATGATATCATCGATCGAAAAAATGAAGCTCGAAGATTCATGTTGTTTCTCATCATCTTATTTCTGAGAAACGAGGGGAATATCTGTATACGGTCAAAATCGGGCTCACCCGATTCTGTATGATTAATCGAGACCAAGATGGTAGGCCGAGGATCAATCCCGTGTTACGTCAGATCGCGACCTGAAGATATATTACCAAGCTTGTAATTCGAGGACCAATTAAGACCGAGACCAGCAGAGGACGAGATCGAACGGGATAGGCATCGAGCAAGACCGAATAAAACATGTTGAGTTGAGTAACAGAAAGCCGAGATATCCGTCAGGCAATGATCGTGGCGGGAATCACGACACTTGTCAAATCAAGACCGGTTATTGAGCCAATCATGAGATTTCCTTCTGTATTTAGAATTGTACCACAAGTAGAATTCTCCTACTATATAAAGGGGGATTTCTAATCATTTTGTAATCATCACATTCACACATAACAAAGCAATATAATACATTTTCCCTCTTAAGCTCTTTTATTCTGCTGTCCAGTTCGTCCTTTTTAGTCAGACATTTATTTGGTTCGAGGGCAATCCAACTCGAGGGCCAAACTGCACTTCATATTGGATTGCTTTATTTTACAGTCAGTTTCTAACATTAATTCTCATATTTCTCAATTCGTGCCAAGTGAAATCATATATTCTTAAAACCACTTATAAATTTAATTGTTATCCAATTTTAAGGGTAAACAATAGTATTTTTATATTATCAACTTAAACTATTTGTAATAATAATTGATATTCTTAACAAATATCATCTGATAATTAAAAAATATAATTAAATAACATGTTATAATAGGTCAAATTGCACTTATGTTAATGTATACTTCTTTTCAATTTATTCATTACTTTTCTTTTTATACTCCATTAGTTTCAAAAGATTGGCTATGTATATTTAAAAATAACTAAATTTTAGATTTATTATTTTATTCTAAAAGAAAATATGCTTTTGTGACCACATAAATATCATAACATATTTTATAATGTAAGTTCCAAAAAATTATATTTCTCTATTTAATTTAATGTTTAATTAACCACCGTCATATAAAATAGAACGAAAGGTATATAACTTAAACCCAACGAATAATGAATTAATGATAATGATGTGCACAACTATCCTTATTCCCCTCTCCGTTTTCTCCTCCCGTAGGCTATAGTTTGTTTCGTAGGCCTGATAGCTGGTCAAACACGGAGATAAAACACAGCCCCTGGAACATGAATTACAGAAAAAAGGATGAATTATCTGTCCTTTTAAAATCCCAACCAAATCCCAAAGCCAAGTTAAGAATATTTTATGGCACTACAGCCGGTGCCGTCGCCTTCACGAACACTGCACAAAATTAAATTTGTAGCTTGCTGAATGGAAACGATCATAATTAATCTACGTACTAATGAGAGCCTTGAACGTCGTGAAAATGAATCTTGCATCAAAGTTAGTGAAGCTTGAAATTCAGCAATCCCATATCCTCCTTTCATGCATCATGAGAATATTGATACTGTCTAGAACTATGATAAAATTTTATGATATATTCTGAGCCCCAAGATTATCTGTCTAAGCTGATATAGATTAATTTGGCGTGCAAATTTTATAAACTTAGGAGAAATTAACAATTCTTTTAACAACAAACTATGTCAATTCTCCAAAGCTATCAATATTAGTGAACAAAATCTTGGACTAACAAGGTTCAAATTTTCAAAAAAAAAAGTTGTATTTAAAAATAATTTAATTTTAAACTTCTCATTTTACACTTAATTAATGAGATCAAATCTATGCTTATTATGGACCATAAGTTTTAGAAAAATTCTTTTCTTCTGAAACTCTTGCCCAATCAAACATGAATAAGAACGGAGGATATACTCCCTCCGGACCAGAATAAGTGAGTTTTTAGTTGTTTTCATATATATTGAGAAAATCATCTTTTAACATTAATTACCAACTAAATTGACCATATTAATCTTGACTATCTCTTCACATAAACACTCCTAACACATACTCCAACATTATTTACTCCAAGACCAAGGATAATGTAGGAAAAGAATAATTAATTCATTCTTGAAATCTGAAAAAATCATTTATTTTGGACCACAAAAAAAAAACCTAAAAATCACTTATTTTGGACCGGATGAAATAGTATATACTTACGATACTAAAAAATAGTGCCTATTTGGCGCATTAGAATTTATTTCTTTCACTAAATAAACGGTCCGCTTACTGGATCTAGTATAACACTACTAGGGTATAGAAAACTATTAATGGGCCAATTGCTTAAACATTTGTAACAAAGTTTCTGTTGTAGAGAAATATGTCTCTTACTAAGCAATGACAATATGATTATCTACTTTCAAGAAGATTCTTAATAAAACTTTTAGCAAACTAAATTCACAAAACCAAACATTAAACTATAAACTTACCAATATGTTAAGAAGAAGAAACATAAACAGCACTCCTATATTCAAGAGGAAATCGACCACGACCTGGAAACAACCAATTTCAGCCCATTATTTGATTATAGTATCACAACTAATTAAAAAATTATTAGGTGATAATTTCTTTAAGAGCCTAGAAGGTATTTAAATTTTTTTTATTTGATGTAGGAATAAAATAGCTTCTATACAGGAATTTTAATATTTTAGTTGGTTGGCCACCAGAACTTTCACCTTGTTGGTGAAGGTTCGATTGCCCACCTTATAATCCACTCTCCTATTTCTCCTTCCCCTACCCAAAAAAGTTAGGTTCTATAAGCATATTGAATATGGTCAGAACGGGCCTGCCCCACTTATGACTAATCGAGGTTGGATCATGATAGGCCACGGTTCGGACTCGTGTTATATCGAGCCTCAGTACGAAGTCATATTGCCGAACACTTGATTCAGTGACCGATAAAGGACGAGATCAGCCAAGAACCAGACCAAGCGAGACCAGTGGAAATTTACCTAGTCAAGTAACGCTAAGCCGAAATATCCGCAATCGAGCGAGGATCACTGCGAGAATCTCGGTATGTATAAAGATGTGGCTGATTAATTAGCCAATCAGGGGGTTTATTACTGTATTTAGAGTTGTACCATAAGTAGAACTCCCCTATTATATAAAAGGGGCCTAATTATTTGTAAAATCATCAGATTCACGCAATTCAAAGCAATATACTATCCTTTTCTTTAAGTTCTCAATACTCTGTTCATATCTTATTTTGCTCATTCATTTGGTTCGAGGGTAACTTGTCTCGAGGGCCAAAGCTGCGCATATCATTTGGTTTGCTCCATATTTCTTTACAGTCAATTTTAATATCTATTTAAATATTTTCTCAGTTTGTGCCAGGTGAGATCACGTATCCTTAAAACCACATATAAATTCAATTGCTATCCGTTTTAAGGGTAAACAGTTTGATGCCCACCATGGGGCTAAGGATAATAGTGATTACCTGGTACTAACTTTCGCAACACACATTATTTTATACTTGTGTATCTTCGATTCCACGATCAACATGTCGAACTCTTAAGCAGCACCGACACACGTAGATAATGGCCTTGGTTTCTATGGCGAGAACGATAACATAGTCGCCCCACGGAACGAAGTACCCCCAGTTGACCTCGATGGAGTCCAGGCTATAGACCCAATCAACGCCATCTTCCATGCAAACCTGGTTGTCGACCCTGAGAATAACATTCGCAGAGACGTTCGATTAGCCGGTAAGAGCGCACTAGGAGGAGAGGAAGGCGGGATTACCCTTCGAGTGATATTAGAAATGTTGCAGGATCAACAAGCTGCAATAGCACAACTCCAAAACCAGAATCATGCACCGAGCGGGGTCGAGCCCGAGCCAACGTAGGAAGTTGTTCGAACCGGTGTCGAGAAGATCAAAGGGAAATGAATCAGGGACCAACCCTGCTATCATAAAGATGCTCGAGGAGCTGAAAAAACGAGTCGAATCGGGGGAGAAGAAGATTGAAGCAAATCACAAGAAGGTGGAAACTTATAAATCCAAGGTTGATCAAGGTCTAGGAGCACCACCGATTTTGAAGGGTTTGGATTCTAAGAAGTTCGTGAAAAATCCCTTCCCCCCAAGCGCGACTCCTAAACCAATTCCCAAGAAGTTCTGCATGCCAGAAATTCCCAAGTACAATGGAACGACCAACCCCAACGAGCATGTCACTTGTTACACATGTGCGATTAAGGGGAATGATCTGGAGGGCGATGAGATCGAGTCCGTATTGTTGAAGAAATTCTAAGAGACCCTATCAAAGGGAGCGATGATATGGTACCATAATTTTCCACCTAACTCCATTGATTGTTTTGCCATGCTTGAAGATTCTTTCGTTAAAGCACACGCCAGAGCTATAAAGGTCGAGACTAGGAAGTCAGACCTCTTCAAGGTAAAGCAGAAAGATAATTAGATGCTTAGAGAGTTTGTGTTTCGGTTCTAGATGGAACGTATGGATCTACATTCGGTTGCCGATGATTGGGCCGTTCAGGCCTTCACTCAAGGATTAAACGTACGAATCTCGGCGGCTTCACGACAATTAAAGCAGAACTTGATCGAGTACCCAGCTGTCACCTGGACCGATGTGCATAATCGGTATCAGTCAAAGATTGGGGTCGAAGATGACCATCTAGGGGCTCCTTCCGATCCGTTTATCCTATCAGTCCCGTCGATAGAGTCAAAAGGATTGACCGGGAACCACGATCAAACAAGGATTGTTACCGGCCATATAACGGAGATCAGAGAAACAAGGGACCTCGACACAACCCCATTGTAGGTGAAAGGAGAAATGATCGAGGTCATAGCTCTCGATGGCTTATGAGAAAAAATGGTTTCGACGGAAATGTCAAGCCTAAATAAGCACCACGGCTGTCAGAATATAACTTCAACATTGATGCATCAACTATTGTATCAGTTATCAGACGCATCAAAAATACTAGATGGCCTCTACCTCTATAGACCAATCCATCCCAAAGAAATCCCAACCAAATGTGCATGTATCATGGCACCCATGGCCATATAATAGAAGATTGCAGGCAACTAAGGGAGGAAGTAGCCCAGTTGTTCAACGATGGGTACCTTCAGGAATTCTTAAGCGATCGGGCTAAGAACCACTTCAAAAACAGAGATTCAAACAGACATAATGAGCAAGAAGATCCCCAACATGTGATCCACATGATTGTTGGAGGGATCGATATTCCTCAAGGACCAGTATTTAAACGCACCAAGGTGTCAATCACAAGGGAGAAGCGAACTCGGGATTATGTACCAGAAGGAATCTTGTCTTTCAATGATGAGGATGCAAAGGAGATCGTGTAGACCAATAACGACACACTAGTAATATCTGTACTTATTAAGAAGACTCAAGTTAAACGTGTTTTGATTGATCCAGGTAGCTCGGCCAACACCATTCGATCGAGGGTAATAAAACAACTCGGCCTACAAGATCAAGTTGTGCCCGCGGCCCGAGTCCTTAACGGCTTAAACATGGCGTGCAAAACCACCAAAGGCGAGATAACTTTTCCAGTGAGTGTGGCCGGTACCATCCAAGAGACAAAGTTCCATGTGATCGAGGGCGATATGAACATCTGTTCGAGAGGCCATGGATCCACAACATGAGGGAAGTACCCTCAACCCTTCACCAGGTTCTGAAGTTCCTAACACAAGAGGGAGTTAAACCAGTCTAGAGAGAGCAACTTACCGCCAAAGAAATATTTGTAGTCGACGAAGTGATATCAATATCGACACTCTCATCTACAAAGGGGTCATATGCGAAGGAAAACAGAAGGCCAAATAGCAACCACAGATGCGGGCCTCGACCCAATTAGAGATGCAGGGGACTGAAGAGGATGATGGTTACTGGGTTCCTCGATCCTTCATAATCCCTGATGATTCCAACGTCACCAAGTCGCCGGTCAAAGAGCTGGAACAAATCACACTGAAGGGTATACCTGGGCACGGGGCTAGCTCCCGAGCTCAGGGGAAAACTTATTCAATTCTTTAAAACTAACATAAATTGCTTTGCTTGGTCCCATCTTTATATGACAGGGATCCCACCGAAAATCACAACTAATAAACTAAGCATGGATCTGAAATTTCATCTGGTGAAGCAAAAAAGAAGACCCCAGTCCAAGGTCAAGCATGCCTTCATCAAGGATGAGGTAACCAAAATTCTTAAAGTAGGATCCATTCGAGAAGTAAAATATATTGAATGGTTAGCAAACGCAGTAGTAGTCCCTAAGAAGGGAAACAAACTTAGAATGTGTGTAGATTATAAAGACTTGAATAAAGCATGCCCAAAGATTATTTTTCTTTGCCTAATATCGATCTCATGATCGATGCCATGGCCGACCACGAGATCCTCAGTTTTCTCGATGCCTATTCCGGGTACAAACAAATATAGATGAACTCGGAGGATCAGGAAAATACCTCATTTATCACTAAGTACGACACCTACTGCTATAATGTAATGCTATTTTGAACAAAAAATGCTAGTGCACTTATCAACGCATAGTAAACCGAATGTTCGAAGAAAAAATAGGAAAATCAATGAAGGTTTATATTGATGACAAACTATTTAAGTCCATGCGAGCAGAGGGAACTTTGAAGCATTTGCAGGAAACTTTTGATATACTGAAGAAATACAACATGAAGTTCAACCTAAAGAAATGTGCGTTCGGGGTCGGCTCTAGCAAGTTTTTTGGATTCATTGTATCCAGTCGAGGAATCGAGATCAAACCCAACAAAATTAAAGCTATCGAGGACATCACGGTAGTAGACAGCGTAAAGGTTGTGCAGAGGTTAACAAGGCGCATAGCCGCCCTGGGGGCCTTGGAGTCACCGATTATTCTCGTTAATGAAGAAGAAGAATAACTTCACGTGGACTCCGGAATGCCAACGGGCCTTGGAGGAGCTAAAACTGTACTTATCGAGCCCACCGCTACTTCACACACCAAAGGCGGACGAACAAATTTACTTGTATTTAGCAGTATCGGATATAGTAGTAAGTGGGTTCTTGGTATGAGAAGAACAAGATACGCAATTCCCCATCTATTATGTTAGTCAGACCTTAGGTGAGGCCGAGACTAGGTATCCCCATCTAGAAAAATTGGCGCTCGCTTTGATAAGCGCCTCTAGGAAAATAAAACCATACTTTCAATGTCATCCCATATGTGTTGTAACAACTTATCCACTTCAAAATATTTTGCATAAACCTGAACTTTTGGGTTGATTGGCCGTAGAAATTAGCGGGTATGATATTGAATATCCACCCCGAACAACCATCAAGTCCCAAATCTTGGTAGACTTCGTGGCTGACTTCATGCCGGCTCTCGTACCCGAGGTTGAAGAGAACTGTTAGTAAACTCATGCACATCATCGGGAATCTAGACCCTCTTTACAGACGTTGCTTTAAACGCGAAGGGGTCCGGACTCGGCATCGTGCTAATACCACCCACAGGTAATGTAGTTAGGCAATCCATCAGAACTATAAAATTGACTAACAACGAGGCTGAATATGAGGCTATGATTGCAGGTCTCGAATTAGCCAAAGGCTTGGGAGCGGAGGTGATCGAGGCCAAATGTGACTCCCTCCTCGTGGTGAACCATGTTAACGAAACCTTTGAAGTTCGAGAAGATCGAATGCAAAGATACCTGGATAAGCTATAGGTAACTCTACACCGATTCAAAGAATGGACTTTGTAACATGTACCTCGAGATTAGAATAGTGAGGCCGATGCCTTCGCAAACCTAGGGTCATTGGTCGAAGACAACAAACTCAATTCGGGGGTTGTCGTACAACTCATGAGATTGGTGGTAGAAGAAGGCCATGCCGAGATAAATTCCACAAGTTTGACCTGGGATTGGAGAAACAAATACGTAGAGTATTTGAAGAACAAGAGGCACCCATCGGATCCAAAAGAATCGAGAGCCCTGCGCACAAAGGCAGCATAATTCACCTTGTCCAAAGACGAAACATTATTCAGAAGGACGCTCGATGGTCTATTAGGAATATGTCTTGGCCAGGAGATACTGAATACGTTCTAAGAGAAGTCCACGAGGGCACTTGCAAAATTCATTCTGGCACCGAATCATTGGTCCACAAAGTTATCAGAGCCGGATACTATTGGATCGACATGGAGAAAGATGCAAAAGAGTTTGTTCAAGATGCGACAAGTGCCAAAGGCATGCACCAATGATTAATCAACACGGGGAACTTCTCCACTCGGTCTTGTCCCCATGGCCATTCATGAAGTGGAGGAATGCACATCGTTGGCCCTCTTCCATCGACCCCATGTAAGGCTTAGTTTATTTTATTTATGACTGATTATTTCTCTAAGTGGGTTGAAGCACAGACTTCCTAGAAAGTCAAGGAAAAGGAAGTCATAGACTTTATTTGGGACCACATCATATGTGTTGGGGATGCCCTCCAAAATTGTGTGAGATAATGGAAAGTAGTTCATCAGCAGCAAGGTGACTAAATTTGTCGAGGATCACAAGATCAAAAGAATCCTATTAACACCAATGGACAAGCCGAATCGACCAACAAAACCATCATCCAAAATATTAAGAAGAGATTAACCGACACCAAAGGGAAATGGAAGGAAATCCTACCCGAGGTTCTTTGGGCATACCGCACAAAATCGAAGTCTAGTACCAGAGCTACCTCATACTAAATAGTTTATGGCGTCGAAGCTCTAATATGGGTCAAGGTCGGAGAACCTAGCATCAGGTTCTGATAATACCATCCTAGAATTGTTGGATGAAAAATGTGAAGCCGCCATTGTCCGATTGGCCGCCCAAAAATAGTGGATCGAGATAATCGAAGAGCCAATCTTCGACATTTTAGTGTCGGGGACTTAATACTGAGTAAAGTCACCCTCAACACCCGAAATCCAAATGAAAGAAAATTGGGTCCAAACTGGGAATGACCGTACCAGATTCTTGAGCTCACCTGAAAAGGGTCTTATAAGCTCAGAACGATGAATGGGGAACAATTGCCGAGAAATTGGGACACAACACACCTAAAATGATACTACTGCTAGGGTACGACACCTTTCTATTTCCAATTTTATTTTAGACTAATGCTTGTAGGTGGTCAATAAGAATCGACGGTGGATTTTTTGGCGAACGGAACGAAGTCTCTAGGTCTGAAAGCACGATTTGCACTCTTTTTCCCTTAGACCGGTTTTGTCCCAAATGGGTTTTTCAGTGAGGTTTTTAACGAGTCAACAATGAATCGTGCTAACTTAGAATCAAGCCCGATTACGAATCGATATCGAAGATCAATTCAATAGTATCTCAGGTTCCTCTGTAATCAACCTTGAGTACAGGGGGGGGGGGGGATACTCTCGGATATACATTATCTTCGAATATAAACTCTAGTGAGGAAACTACTTCATTAAAGGAGGGTCTCGATAGATAGGATTTATTGTAAGGGCCAAACGATCAGAACGAATCGCGCCCACATAGATTGTTCGAGCCAGGCCTTAAACATGTACGCATGTATGACTATTTTTTATCAATAAAAAGAGAAGTATTTTCCTTGCAAAGATCTGATGTTTAAATTTTTTTTCCTCTTTACATCTCTTAAAGAGCTACATACTGTAACGAGCCTAAGGGCAATACTTAACTAAAACACAGACGACCTCTCCCTCACCCGGGGACTGCCATTCAACTCAAACAGCCCAAGTTATCGGGCCTCGGGGATAAAATATCTAATAGGAAACTCCCCGATCTCTAAAGTCCACGGCTACCTCGCTCGGGGACTAATGTCCCGGGAGAGCCCAAACAAAACGGGAAAACAAGCCCAATGGGCAGAAAATGAAATAAAAGGTGTGAACAACTAATTTTTGACCATACCCAAATTATATATTAGTGTAAACATTCCTTTTAGTTCTAATCTTGATGTTTTAAACTTTTATCTTACTCTTAGTAGATTTTATTTGAAAGGATAAAACTCACATTCTTAGAGTACAAATTTTATTTCTATTTATATATAAAAAATTAATTTCGCATATATATATATATATATATATATATATATATATATATATAATGTTAATAAGTAATATAAAATCTTTTTTGATATCATTTAAAATATATGTCAATATTTAATTTTCCTATAATATAAAAAAAATTGGTTAATCTTCTTTTCTTTATAATTTAATTTATCTTTAAAAAAACAACTTTAATAGATAAAGTTTTTTATTTTAAAAATTGATTTTTTTATATTTTTATTTTAATAATCCCATTACCCCCACCTTTCTAGCCTAACTCCCCACTCTTCACATCACTCACTTCCACTTTCTCTTATATCCAACCATCACTTCCCATATCCCCCACTCATCTATTAATAACACAAAATAAAAAAAATGCCGAGGGAGAAGGACCTTTAAGCTAAAGACGACAACATCGATTTCTTTGAAAAAACAAATTCAAAAAGCTGAGGAACTCATAGCATGATTCTCCTTTTCTCAAAATTGAAAACACACAGAAATATGATAGGAAAAAGAAAACGGAGATAAAAAAAGGGGAAAAGGGGCTCTCATCTTCTCCATATACATAAGAAGGAACGACAAAGGCACTTTACGACCCGACCGATCATCTTGATCTCTAGCGCGTCGTTTAGCGGTTTGAAGTCATGAGTAGCTTTGTTTGAGGTATTATGACTTGTAGGTGTGGTCGGAATTGAATTTCGGGAAGTTCGGAGTCAAACTGGAAAGAAAATTCTCTTTTCAGAAGCCTTAAGTTGGAAGAATCGACTAAGACTGGAATTTGGAGTAAACGACCTCAGAATCAGGATCTGAAGGTTCCACCAGGTTCGTATGATGATTTCAGACTGGGGCGTATGTCCGAATCGGGTTTTAGATAACCCGGGAGCGTTTCGACGTATATTGTGGAAGTTAGCATTTTAGAAGGAATTTCATTAGTCTGGGTTGAAGTGAATTTCGGTGTTATTGATGTCCGTTTAGGATTCCAAATCTGGGAATAGTTGTGTACGGTGATTCTGGAGTTAGGAGCGCGATCAGAAGTGAATTAGGAGGTCCGTAGATCATTTTGAAGTCATTTGGCTAAAGATATAACTTTGAAGGTTTTTGAGAAGTTTGACCGAGAGTTTGACTTTTTAATATCGGGGTCAGATTCCAATTCTGAAAGTTGGAGCTGGTCCGTAAGGTCGAATATGACTTGTGTGCAAAATTTGGGGTCAATCGGACGTGATTTGATAGGTTTGAGCATCAGATGTAGAAGTTTAAAATTTCAAGTTCATAAAACTTGAATTGGAGTGCGATTCATGATTTCGACGTTGTTTGATGTGATTTGAGGCCTCTAGCGAGTTCTTATCATGTTTTGGGACATGACGATAAAATTGGTTAAGGTCCCGAGGGTCTCGAGTGGATTTCGGAAGGTTAACGGAATTGATTTCGGGCCAAAATAGCTGCTGAAATTTCTGCTGCAAATCTGTTTTTGACAGCAACTGATGCATCAAAGAGCTAAATTTGGAGGCGTATTTATAAAATCTATAAGGAATCGGAAAATTTGCAAAACGTAAAAGTTGTAGCCCTTGCATTCCAGTTTCCAGAAAGTTAAACCATTCATGATATGTACATTCTATCAGAAAGTTATGATCGATTGAATATGGCTTGTAGAGCAGTTTCGACAGAATTTTCTGATGCATGGAGCCGACTTTAGAAACTCATATATCGGAATATATAGCGATTTATATGGTGTACAACCAATCAAATTAAAGATCGTCGAGTCTAGTTTCTAAATCTTCAAACCGTTTGTCATTTAGATTTTTCTACAAGGAGTTATGGGCGTTTTAACAGAAGTTGTACAACAATAGAAAATTATAGTAGGATGTACAACCTGCACAGCGCAAGGTACAACTCGATGAAGCCTGGGAAGATTGTTTTAAACACGAGTTTTGGCCCATTTCTTTCATTTCTTTCATTTGTTTTGGACGATTTTGGAGAGCTCAAGGAGGGATTTTGACCAAGAAACACTAGATAAGTTATTTCTTCCTATTTTGAGTTAAAGATGTGATCTTATATGGATTTAGACATGGAAAATTAGTATAAATTTGGGAATTTTGGGGAAGACCTAGAATTTGGTAATTTGGACTTTTACCATGAATTTGAGCATGAAAATTAGAGTAAATTGTATAATTGAGTTAGTAAAGCTATGGGAAGAACTTATCTTCGAGAAATTTCAGAATCTGAGCACATGGGCCCGAGGGCATTTTGGTCAACTTTTCGGGCGGAGTTGGGAACTTATATAATTTGAATTGTTACAAGTATTATAGTGAATTTTTATTTGTTTGCCCGTTATTTGAATAGTTTTGGGGCGTTGTGCATCAATTGGAGTCGTCGGAAGGGCTTGGAAGCCGACTATGGAATTTCGGAGCGAGGTAAGTCTCATTTTTAACTTTGTGAGGGGGAATTGTCCCCCTAGGTGAACTAATTAAGTATGTGCTACTTTCTGCGGGGGCTACGTACGTACGAGGTGACGGGAGTCCGTGCGTAGCTACTATTATGCCATGTTCGTGTAGTTTAGGACCCACTAGCATGCCTTACGTGTTGTACATGTGATCCTGCCAATGATATTAGACTGATAATACTATTGAATTTATAACTTATTTCATACGAAGGCTAAATTGTATCTTCTTAATCATTTAAAAGAGAATTGACTCCTCCGTGGATAGTTGTATTCCGAATAATGTTATATTATTGAATATTATAAAACTTGGCAAATGAATTTCGAAAAAAGGATTTAAATACTATTTGGTGATTTTTAAAAGAGAAATTTGTCATTTACTTGAATATTCGTTTTCCCGACGTAATCGGGGTAGACTGTTGATTGTGCATGACTGCATGTGACCGCTTCACAATTTACATTCCGCGAGCGGAGTGTTATTTCCCCACTCTCATGGGAGCTGGCCGTACGCCACGGCGGATTGAAAGATTAACTTATGGTTCGGGCCGTTCGACCCTCGTCAGTACATAGATATGATTATTTTATGGCAAAGGTGCACTTATGGTTCAGGCCGTTCGACCCTCGACAGTGCATAGATATGATTATTTTATGGCAAAGGTGCACTTATGGTTCAGGCCGTTCGACCCTCGACAGTGCATAGATATGATTATTTTATGGCAAATGTGCACTTATGGTTCGGGCCGTTTGACCCTTGGCAGTGCACATAGATGATTATTATGATGGCTCAGGCCGGTTATCCTTACCCCGTATGCGCATGCTAAATTGTTAAACATTTTTCATGAATTTTGAAGTGACAAGATATTTGGGGGAAAATAAAGAAGTAATTATTTATTTAAGGTATTTGGGGGAAAATGAGGAAGAAGTACTTGTTTGTTTACTTTCAGTATTTATTTGAATTACACTTATCCGTAATGCTTACTGTTTTATCATCCTCGTATGCCTATACTGATTCATATTGTGTTAAATTAATTTGTTGGACCTTAGTAAGTGTCTTATCCGACCTCTCGTCACTACCTCTCTAAGGTTACGCGGATGACTTACTGAGTACACGTTGTTTTTGTACTCATGCTACACTTGCTATGCATTTTTATTGCACAAGTACTTTCACAGCGATGTGGCTGGTTTGGAGACTCAGGCGAGCTGCATCATCCGGAGGCGATCCGTAGCTGACAGAGTCTCCCTCGTATGGTATTCATTTTGTTTTAAATTTCATTTTCCAATTTGTATCCCAGACAAGCTTTGTAATGATTGTATAAATTCTTAGAAATTGCTCATGCACTTGTGACACCGGGTTCTAGGATGTGTTTGGGATATATATATATATATATATATATATATATATATATATATATATATATATATATATATATATATATATATATATATATATATATATTTGCTAAAATGGAATATTCAAACCATCATATTTACTTAACGGATTTTTGTTTAGTTATTACGTAATAAGTTAAAGGTAATGATTTAAAAAATGTTAAAACATAAATTGATTTTTGGGTCGTGACAACTTGGTATCAGAGAACTATGTTCCCTTAGGTTTCACGAGTCATGAGCAAGTCTAGTAGGGTCTTGCGGATCGGTACAAAGACGTATGTACTTATCTTCGAGAGGCTACAGGGTTGTTAGGAGTACATCCCTTCTTGATTCCTCATCGTGCAATTCTATTCCTTTGAGGCTATGCTCAGATTGTTATGATGCTTATGATTGGTTATCGTGCGGTGTTGATATGATTATAGAATGCTTGCCCATATGTCGGGGTAATGAATGACTTGAAGGTAGCTTTTCTCAGAGCGTAATTTTGAGATTTCAGTATTTTAGTTCCGGCGGTGGAAGGGAAATTGGACTATGAATGTTCAAGTCTGGGGGATAAAGTAATAAGACTTGGTGTTATCAAGCGAGGTGGAGTTTTCATCTGTGATGTGTTATCACTATTTAGATTGAATAGAATGTTTTAAGTTCGCCGGTGTTATAGTTTTTCGGTTGCATTGGGTCAGAGTGTTGTGAAGTAGTATTGAAGAAGCGGTTGTCAGAGACCGGGGTGTGTGGTGGTTTAGAAGTGAATAGTTATTTCTAATGAAGGAAACTCGAGAAAGATGATCTTCTGAGAGTTTGAAGTCGTGGTGATCTGCTGGTTTAAGAGCTACAGAGAATGATATTGAATTAGGCAGCATACAATGAAGGAAGATGATGTTTTAGACTTCAATACCACACAAGAAGATAGGTTACTTTGTGTGGTACCCAATTTTTGAGTGTTGTCTCAGTAGAAGAACCTGGTTCTTCTTGGTGTTCCAACTACTACTGTTGCGGCATAATAAGAAGCATTAAAGTAAAAACACAGAGATTTTTACGTGGAAAACACGTGGCTCAAAAGATGAAAAAGCCACGACCTACCCCTCAGTAGGATTTACTCAACTCTTCACTAAAAACTCTAAGCCAAACGGACTTACAAAATAAACTCTTTTGTAATCCTAGGACTAACTCTAATCTCTTTGTAGTAACTAGCCCCTAGATAATTTCTACACACCTAAAGTTAACTCTGAATTGAACAATACGTACCTATTAAAATTGCTTCTATGAAAGCTGAAAGATACAATATTAAAAACTCCGACTACAATGAATTAGATTCAATAATCAATCTGATGGAACTGGTTCTTCTAGTTGAACTGTAGCCTTTGCATCGCACAATGATTCTGCTACCAAAAATAACTCTGGGAATTTTTCTTTCAGACTTTGATTTACTTCAGCTTTGTGCGTGTTGAATTCCAGAAGAAATACATCAAGTATTTATAGAGTTAGTCGTTGAGCTTGTCTTCCAATTCTAGTTCAACTCTACCTGGGTGAACCAATTTGAACCAAACTCAATTTCCTTTTTTTTGTTACTTTTCTTGCTGAATTTGACTTCAATTAATCAGATCAGTTTGCAACCTTTTCGCATTAGGAGACGATATCTTGGTTCATTGATATTTCATATTCAAAACATCTCCTAATTATATACGGTTCATGTGACAGCTAGTTAGTTCAAGCTGTGTGCTCTGATGGACCTGGTTCAACTGGTCAGCCTTTTGTCAATCTTCAAAACTATGCAATGACATGGGTCAACAGAAGACATGTGAGAAGTGTCAGGCGGCGGCTAAATTTCTAAAAGGCCAGGCGTAAGAAAAGGAAGTCAGGTAGTGCTTAAAGGAATGAGGTTAACCAAAGTGGGAGAGCGACAACATAGTGGTGAATTAGAAGATATTGTGGCGCATTTAGTAGATGTCCATGAAGAGCGGACGAACTAGTAAAGTTGGTGAATGAGAACAGGCTTAGGATGGGGTATTGATGTTATAGAGAGTGTGCAGTACATCGTCGTTCGAAGGTTTCAATTGGTAATTTCAACATGTGGGTTATCTCTTGTGGGCAAGTTAGCGCTCATGTAGTTGGCAAGTTTCTGCAGAGAATTCTAGTGGTTTTTCGGTGGGAGGCTGAATATGTGAATGATTCTAGGGAACTTGAGTATTTAAGGAATGCCAACAGAAGAATTTAGAAGGATTTCGGTGGGGTCCAGAGTGGTGCAAGGAGTAGCTTCGGGCTAAGTGAGAGAGTCACATCGCCTGCAATTGGGTTGCAGGATTATCTTCTCATGGGGTTACTATTGTTTCTGAGGCGATTAAGGATGATTAAAAGAAGATAGATTGGTTAGCCATGGTTGGAATGGCATATGTGCGACAGTGATCAGTTCCTTCAATGTGATAAAGTTATGTATGTGGTTTGTGCCGGTGTGTGCGAGGCTTGTCAGCCGTCGTAATGGATTTATTTGGAAGCATTCAAGTATTATGGCTTGTCAGGTGTAGGCGGATCCCGGAAGGATCATGGGGGTATAGACTATTCCCTGAAGATTTGCTTGTTTTGTGATTATGAGAATTCACTCGTGTGTTGTTGGGGTTTCTATATGACGGGGTGTTCACCCTATTAGTGGTTCAAGATTTATGATGGAATTCCTGCACTATCTCATATTGGCATGCAGGTGCAGTAAGCAGTATGTAATTGGAAGTAAGGATCAAGATTGCGATTCGGTGTTGACAAGGATGTCATGAGCTCGGGTGAGCAAGAAGAAGGGATTTTAATGTCTAGAGTAAGCTGATGTTGTCTCCAGTGTCACTTGAGATCGGTGTTTGGTGAAAGAGGATTTGTATCCTAGTCATGGGTTCTTGATGTGTTTTGCAGTATTAGTGTGGTCGGTGGTATGGATATGCAGACTTGTTACCTCGTGGAGGGTCGTGGGAGCGTGACCACGGGAAGATTGTATAAGTGTGACATGTAGTCAGGTAATGGATTGAAGATTTAGACTGAGTATAAGGAAGTGTAATATTGCTTATGTGAGAATTTATGCTTGGGAGGCGTTCATATTCATTGTGTTGAGGACCGTGGGGTTTTTTTCCTGGCTATGATGGTTGTTCTTGCGTGTTATGAGAAGAAGTGGGTTATTATGGACCCAGGTAAGGCTATCAGCCTAGTTCGGTGCGAGCAGAATCAACTTGAAGTGTGTGAATGGGTTTAAACAAGATTATGGGCTTCATGTGAGGCAGATGTGTTCCTTTCAGTATAGCGCTCCTCAAGGAGAGGTGCTGGAATATCGGATGTTGTTCCATCTTCGTTCGTTTCATGTAAGGTTATTATTATGCTGTGTGAGTTGTGAAACGTCTTGAGAAATTCCTATGTGTTAAGATTCAGCATAGTGATGATGTTATGTGAGTAGGAGGGCTCTTGATATTTCAGAGTATATATATATATATATATATATATATATATCGCACCTCAGTTGTGCTTAATTTTTGTAGCATATGGCTCTATTAGTCTCCCCAGGATGGTATTATGCACTTAGCGTACTTATGACCAGTATTCAGTAATTTGTAATGGTGAGCAATTCAGCTCCGTGTATATCTCCTTATGTGAATTTTATGATGGGATGGGGTGGCACGCTTCCACGAGTACGTTATTTGGATTGGGTTGCACGCCGCAACAAGGTGATGTTGAGTGAGGTTCCTATATTTATTTTCTTGTGTGTTTGCTTCCTATTTTCTAAGGAAATCCATGTTAGTTGTGTGAGTCGAGTAGTCCCTTCCTGAGTAATTTCCTTATGTATCGTGTTCAAGTTATGGCCTATTGGCGCATTGTGGCATCGTGTGAGACTGATGGTCATGTCTGGGGGTGATTTGTTGACTTAGCAGTTCATACTGGGTGAGACGAGATTTATAGATCAGGGATCGGTGCGATAAGATTATGTGAAGTATATTACAGGACAATACCATTATTTGGTTCATAATGAGATGATGATTTTAGCCAAGGGGAAAGATTCAATGTTTGGTTAACTCTGCAATTGGTTAGAAATTTCTACATGTCTCCTCCATTGTGGTGATATCGCCAGCATTATAGCAGGATGTATATATATATCATAAGGTGCATTGAAAGTATCAGATTTGTGGAATATTGTCTATTAAGGTTCAGGGGGTGTCATTGTGGTTAGATGATGAATTATGCGGTGCATGGTGCTAATTCAACAAAGGTATGTGGTCATGTTCTGGTACCTCGTGTGGTAGTTGATACAGTGCTTATATATTGGAAACAATCGTGGCAGCGAATTTCAGGTGTTGGAATTGGGTTCTAAGCTTATTGTATGGATAAAAGAGGATATATTCAGATTTGATCAAGCTAATGTGCTCAACTGGGTTGTGGTAGCACGGGCAGGTGCACGAGGTGTTAAACAACGATTTCAGATAACTCCAGAGCAGTTCTTGGCACGTTCGAGGACGAACATATGTTTAAGTGGGAGATAATGTAACTACCCGACCGGTCGTCTTGAGCTCTAGCACGCCGTTCAGTGGTTTGAAATCATGAGCAACTTTATATCAGATATTCTGACTTGTAGGTGTGGTCGGAATTGAATTTCGAAAAGTTCGGAGTCAAATTGGAAAGAAAATTTTCATTTCAGAAGCTTTAAGTTGGAAGAATCGACTAAGACTGGAATTTGGAGTAAACGACCTCGGAATCAGGATCTGAAGGTTCTAGCAGGTTCATATGATGATTTCGGACTGAGGCGTATGTCCGTATCGGGTTTTGGATAACAGAGGAGCGTTTCAGCGTATATTTTGGAAGTTAGCATTTTAGAAGGAATTTCATAAGTCTGGGTTGAAGTGTATTTCGGTGTTATTGATGTCCGTTTGGGATTCCAAATCTGGGTATAGCTCCGTATGGTGATTCTAAAGTTGGGAGCGCGATCAGAAGTGAATTCGGAGGTCCGTAGGTCATTTTGAAGTCATTTGGCTAAAGATAGAACTTTGAAGGTTTTTGAGAAGTTTGACCGACAGTTTGACTTTTTGATATCGGGGTCGGATTCATTTTCCGAAAGTTGGAGCAGGTCCGTAAGGTTGAATATGACTTGTGTACAAAATTTGGGGTCAATCAGATATGATTTGATAGGTTTCGGCATCGGATGTAGAAGTTTGAAATTTCAAATTCATAAACCATGAATTGGAATGCGATTCATGATTTCGACGTTGTTTGACGTGATTTGAGGCGTCGAGCGAGTTCGTTTAATGTTTTGGGACATGTTGGTATGATTGTTTAAGGTTCCGAGGGCCTCGGGTTGATTTCGGAAGGTTAACAGAATGGATTTCGGGCCAAAATAGCTGCTAAAATTTCTGCTGCAAATTTGTTTTGGACAGCAACTCATGCATAAAAGAGCTAATTTTGGAGGCATATTTATAAAAATCTAAAAGGAATATGAAAATGTACAAAACATAAAAGTTGTATTCCTTGCATTCTAGTTTCCAGAAAGTTAAACCATTCATGATTTGGACATTTTATCAGAAAGTTATGATCGATTGAAGATGGCTGGTGGAACAGTTTCGACAGAATTTTCTGATGCATGGGGCCGACTTTAGAAGCTCATATCTCGGAATATATAACGAGTTATATGGTGTAGAACCTATCAAATTAAAAATATTCGAGTCTAGTTTCTAAATATTCCAACCATTTGTCATTTGGATATTTCTACAAGGAGTTATGGATGTTGTAACAGAAGGTGCACATTAATAAAAAAAATTATAATAGGATGTACAACCTGCACAGCGCAAGGTACAACTCGATGAAGCATGGAAAAATTGCTTTAAACACGAGTTTTGGCCTATTTGTTTCATTTATTTCATTTGGTTTGGATGATTTTGGAGAGCTCAAGGAGGGATTTTCACCAAGCAACACTAGATAAGTGATTTTTTCCTATTTTTGAGTTAAATATGTGATCTTACTTGGTTTTGGACATGGAAAATTAGTATAAATTTGGGATTTTTGGGGAAGACCTAGAATTTGGAATTTTGGACTTCTACCATGAATTTGAGCATGAAAATTAGAGTAAATTGTATAATTTAGTTAGTAAAGCTATGAGAAGAACTTATCTTCGAGAAATTTCGGAATCTGGGAACGTGGGCCGGAGGGCATTTTGGTCAACTTTTCGAGCGGAGTTGGGAACTTATATAATTTGAATTTTTACAAGTATTAGAGTGAATTTTTATTGGTTTGGCCGTTATTTGAATAGTTTTGGGGCGTTGTGCATCAATTGGAGTCGTCGGAAGGGCTTGGAAGCCGGTTATGAAATTTCAGAGCGAGGTAAGTCTCCTTTTTAACTTTTTGAGGGGGAATTGTCCCCCTAGGTGAACTAATTAAGTATGTGCTACTATCTGCAAGGGCTATGTACGTACGAGGTGATGGGAGTCCGTGCATAGCTACTATTATGCCATGTCCAGGTAGTCTAGGACCCACTAGCATGCCTTACGTGTTGTACATGTGAGCCTGCCAATGATATTAGACTGATAATGCTATTGAATTTGTAAATTATTTCTTACGAAGGCTAGAGTGTATCTTCTTAATCATTTTGAAAGAGAATTGACTCCTCCGTGGATAGTTGTATTCCGAATAAGGTTATATTATTGAATATTATAAAACTTGGCAAATGAATTTCGAAAAAAGGATTTAAATACTATTTGGTGATTTAAAGGGAAATTTGTCATTTACTTGAATATTTGTTTCCCGACGTAATCGGGGTGGACTGTCGATTGTCCATGGCTGCATGTGACCGCTTCACAATTTACATTCCGCGAGCGGAGTGTTATTTCCCCCATTCTCATGGGAGCGGGCCGTACGCCACGACAGATTGAAAGATGAACTTATGCTTCGGGTCGTTCGACCCTCGGCAGTACATAGATATGATTATTTTATGGCAAAGGTGCACTTATGGTTCGGGCCGTTCGACCCTCGGCAGTGCACAGAGATGAATATTTTGATGGCTCAGGTCGGTTTTCCTTATCCCGTATGCGCATGCTAAGTTGTTAAACATTTTTCATGAATTTTGAAGTGACAAGATATTTGGGAGAAAATAAAAAAGTAATTGTTTATTTAAGGTATTTGGGGAAAAATTAGGAAGTAGTACCTGTTTACTGTTATCCGTAATGCTTACTGTTTTATCACCTCGTATGCCTATAGTGATATCATATTGTGTTAAATTAATTTGTTGGACCTTAGTAAGTGTCTAAGCTGACCTCTCGTCACTACCTCTCTGAGGTTACGCAGACGACTTACTGAGTACACGCTGTTTTTGTACTCATGCTACACTTGCTGTGCATTTTTATTGCACAAGTACTTTCACAGCGATGTGGCTGGTTTGGAGACTTAGGCGGGCTGCATCATCTGGAGGCGATCCGCAGCTGACAGAGTCTCCCTCGTATGGTATTCATTTTGTTTTAAATTTCATTGTCCAATTTGTATCTTGGACAAGCTCTGTAATGATTGTATAAATTCTTAGAAATTGCTCATGCACTTGCGACATCGGGTTCTGGGATGTGTTTGGGATATACATTTGCTAAAATGGAATATTTAAACCATCGTATTTGCTTAACGGATTTTTTTTTAGTTATTACGTAATAAATTAAAGGTAATGATTTCAAAAATGTTAAAGAAGAAATTTATTTCAACTAGTTAATTATTTGCTTGCATGACGATGGTGTCCAGCGCCATCACGACCTTAATAGATTTTTGGGGCATGACAGGCACACACCCAAGAAACAGATCGGAGCCGCCTCCCTATTGCTTCTCTTCCTTCGCCATAACTTCATCTTCTTCCTCCACTATTCCTCACCCCAAGCATCCAGCCATGTAAATCTTTGAAACCAGCCCAAAAATCCCTAAAACATCAGCGAAACAACTCCAAAAGATAGCTGAAATCAGCCCTCCAAATCACCAAATTCCAACCCGAAAACGCCGGCCAGAGCAACCTCAAAACAGCAGCTGAAATCTGCTGCAAACAACCACCAAATGCAGCCACGAAACAGCCCAAATCGAGTAAAAAACATAGCAAAAATCAGACATATAAACCACCCATTTTCCTCCAGATCTCAACCTCCTCACACCTCATTAAATCGCCTTACGTCCGGCATAAAAATCAGTCACAGGAATAGCCACAGTCGAGGTCATCGAGTCGAGGTTCGAGGTTGCCGGTGAGGGATTCAGTCCGAGTTCTGGTTGTTGACTAGTGTGTCGACTTTTGTATCCCAATGTGATCAACGTTAAAGATTTCAATTCGAGCTTCTTTCCTTAATTTTCAGTTTGTATTTTTTGTGTTTTACTCACCTCTGTTTGCGCCTATTTGTATGTCTGCTTTATAAATCACTAGTATTCCATGATCTTTGTTTTAGTTTTGTGGTATTTATGCTTTTTTAGACATTTTAATAGTGAAAGAATATGAATTGTTTCCTGTATCAAAGTTTAGGTGTGTCCTAGTTGGTTTTTACTTACTCAAAATGCTCCGATTATCTTTCTGGACTTCGTTTATTTCCTAGGTCAATTTCATATAATTTTTTTTAGTTTAAGAAGTACTTGACATGTGAAAAATTGATTTTTAAACGCAAGGTTATCAATTAAGAGGAGTTATTTTAGAATTAAATGAGTTGTAAATTCATATGTTGGATACAAAATAGAGTTGAATTTGACTTGTTAAAATAATGTGCTGGCCCTTAGCTTAATACCTAGATTACATTATTTTTTTCACAATTTCCCGAATTCATAGCCTCAAAACAATCTCAAACTTAGGAACGAAATAAATCATGAATATACTAGAGAAACTTTAGATGTATTTTAAATATTAGCTCATGTGTTCATACTCGAACCTTGGATTGATATGCTTAATAATAAAGATCATGGGGGCATTCCGTGTCTCGATGCCTTTAAATTAAAAATAATTATTTTATAACCATGTGTTCATTCCGTACCTTGATTTAACATTTAATTTCAAAGAAATTCCTTGTGTGAGTACCGCATCTTGGTGAATACAATTAATAAAATATAATAATTTATTAAGCGTAATAAATAAGCCATAATCAATAAAATACAAGAATAGCTAAAAATTGATTTAAGCCTTACATTAGTCAATAAAAGTGACCGTGCTAGAACCACGGGACTCGAGGGGTGCCTTACACCTTCCCCTCGGTCAACAAAATTCCTTACTCAGTCTTCTGTTTTCATAGACCATAAATTAAGAGTCAAACCTTCCTTTTGAAAGGGTATTCAAATAAAAGATGACTTGGAACACCAAAACTCAATTCCAAGTGGGGACTCCAAATAATAAATAATCCCTTTCCAAAATATCAGTTTAATTGGAAAAACTCTTCTAACTCAACCTCGTAATGGGGCTGTGTTGAAAAAAGGAGGTGTGATAGCTCTGGCGACTCTGTTGCGGACAATTAACAAGAATTTGAGCTTTGTATATTGATTATTGTTTGGCTTTTATCATGTTTTGGATATTATTGTGTTTGGAAGCTTAATTTACTATTTATCGCTTATTTACCGCTTGAATATTAATTTGAACTACGATATAAATTGTATCCTCTCTCACACCCCTCGGAGTCCTCTGATAGGTAGTTATGTTGTGTTTGTCTACCAGCATCACAAAATTTCTGTGTTGAGATAAAGCTAGTTAGCCTACCAACTTCTGGTGAAGGATTTACTCACACATGCTTAGGCGGAAGATCCGTTAGCTAGCCACTGTTGTTCTACAACTGGTGACGCTTGACGCTCCTCGGCTCGGGCGGACAACGCCCGGGTAATCCAGGTCTAGATATCATCTCCATTAGAATTTGAAAATTTAGAAGAACAAGCCACAAGAAATGAAAATCCCTAGTAGGATACGCTTTATTTGCGTCATGTGCATTGGACTTAGCGGGACTAGGCACACGGGCCGTCTAGGACAGGTACTAATTTTTCAGACCAGCATGTTCATTTTTCTGTAACATTATTTGGTAGGCTTTACTCAAATGTTGACCGACTTTAGAATAGATTGATTGAACAGAGAGGGAAAGAGAAAATATCTCCCAAGTTTCTATAAAGTGCCCGCTTTTAAAAAAAATAAAATAAGATAAAATTTCTACAAATGTTGACGGGTTTGATTCTCACTGGATGTGAGATACGTAGACAACCTTCTTCACGTTCAACCCCATTTAAACAAAAAAACAAAAAAAAAAAGGTGTCTATAGACTGTTATTTTTTTTTTCTTTTCTTCTCTCAAATAATAATAATAATAATATAGTCACCTTGTCAATTTTTTCTCTTTTTACAAATTTTGCCCATGCGTTCGGTCCTTTTATCGAAATAACCTTGAAACCTTCCTCGGAAATGCGAAATGGTCATTTTAGCAAGAGAGGCCTGTCTTTTTTATGTTCACTTATTTTTATAAAAACATAGTCATTTTGAGCCTTTTTAATTTTTTAATTTCATGATTGTTTTAATAATGTATTTTTTTCGTCCCACAATTTGGCTTTCATTTATTATTATTATTATTATTATTATTATAATTATTATTATTATTATTACTATTTAGTGTCAAAACCCGAGAAATCAAATTTTTTGTGTCAATAATATATTTGAATAAAACCTAACCTCGTGTCTGGGTAAACAGGTACACCATGAGTGGAGAAAGAGGTAAGTCTAAAAAGAGGCCCAGATCAAAAGGGATACCACATTTTCTAATTGTCGATCGGATACCGCAGTTTTTGTGGGATTGGTGGAGAGACTTTAAGGAATATGAACGAAAATAGATAAATAAGTACTTGGGATATTTGGTTCACATGTTGACGATTAAGCCTAGGAGGGATGTGATTGAAACTTTGATTCCGCACTGGGATCGAGAAAATAATGTGTTTCATTTTACCGACTGTGAAATGACTCTGACCTTGGAGGAAACCCATTTCCAGGGTGGGGCTGCAATCTTCGCCGCTAAAAGCCCATAGTACCAAAAAATATGAACGAGGGTAAGTTTCTAAAGCTCTTGAACATAAATTACGGACAATGTGAAGGTTTAGGAGGAAAGTGGGTTAAGTTGGGATTTTTGTTTCACTTGTATGGCCTAGAATGCAATTTAAAAAGGAATGTGGAAGCACTGAAATCAACTGAAAATATGGAAACATGGAGGGTTCACAGAATGTTTGCATTTATGGTTGCTTTTTTGGGGCGTGTAGTTTTTCCGGAAAGGGAAAAGCGCATTGACATCCGCTTGACAAGTGTAGTTGAGGCTCTGACTTCAGAAGGGGATGATTATACTTTGATCCCTATGATTCTTTCTGGTATTTTTCGTGCTTTAACTACATGTAAATTGGGTGCTGGAAACATTAATGGTTGCAACATTTTGCTGCAGATATGGGTTTTGGAGCATTTTTATCGTAATCCTACGATCACTGATTTTAGGGAGTTATGGCCCAATCATACTTATGATCACGAGAAAAGAATTGATGAATGTGACTTACCAGAAGAGATTGATGCCTGGAAAGAACTACTTCGTACTTTGTCTACCAAATGGATCACTTGGAACTACGATTGGTTTTCCTATAAAGAGGTCATTTGTGAGCCTGCATACCATTCTTATTTGGTACTTATAGGATTGTATGGTGCTCAGCACTATGCTCCACTTCGGGTAATGCGCCAGTTTGCACGACTACAAGAGGTGACACCAACACGATATATGAGCAAGTTCTGTCATGATTTTGGTAAAGATCAGCCTCATGACGAAGAACAAATTATGAAAATTTGGTATGCAAGTAAAGTCTCGGAGTTGAATGAGATGGTAGAAGACCGAGATCTTGGAGAGGTGATCCCTGAATATATTATTTGGTTTCATGATCCTTCATCGTTTAGAGATAGGCCTGAGGGGTCGAACATGAAAAGAAATGATCAAAGAACTATAGAAAGGCTGAAAGAGGAATTGGAGCATGCTCAGATGACCATAGCCAAACAACAAGTCCAGCAGCAAGCCGGAGTCGCTCAGATTCGTTTAAATATTGAGAAAGATTATCAATCTGCCTTAGGGATCATGGATAAAGATCTAAATCATGCTAAGAATGAGGAATCCCGCTTAGAAGAAGAATTGGCAAATACGATTGGTTTAGTCAGAAGAGTTGAGGCGTACAAAAATGCTAAAATACATAAGTTGCAACAAGACTTGAGTATCATTGAAGAGGATGCGCACCAGCAACAACTGGAGTTTGATCAGCAGAAAGAGTAGTTTGAAAGAGAAAGGGACCACTGGATACGCTCAAAGGGTCAACTTTATGCACAATTAGAAGAAATAAAAATGCAGAAGAGGGGTCATTAACACACAGATTTTGAAGCATAGCGGCGTAAGTGGATGATTGAGAGAGGTGTGTTAAACCGTCGCATTGAAGAATATGAGGGACGTGAGGCTCAGATGGGGCACACCCTCAACACTAACCAGATGTGGTTGCAGAACTATCACGTGAATATGGGGCAAGCCAGAGTGCAGGTACTTAGATCGGCAGAAAAAGCAACATATATTCCATCTAAACAATGAGAAAGTTGGCCAACAGGCACGTGCCCTCGTCCCACAGTTGCCAGCGGTGTTTCAAAATTCGTACGAGACTTTGGGAGGAGAGTGGAGGCCAAGAGATGCAGACCATTAATGATATCAGCTTAAGCAAGAAGACCATTGAAGATTAAATTCTTAGTGTAGTGAATTAGTTTTTGTTTCATTTTAATTTGTCGCATTGTTTATTTTTATATGTATATATATTTTAAAAAAGCACAATAAAAAAATCATCAAAATTGTTATTATTTCCCCTGAACTATGTAATGGTCTGATTCATGTGATGTCATGATACGTAGCAATCCTCATCGGATGCGATCATAGCCATAATTAAAAAAAATTGAGAAAAAAAGGGGAAAGAAACAGAGCGTTAAATTCAAGAGGAAATAAATCAATAAGCCAGGATGAAGAATGAAGCCTTCCAAGATCATTTTAGAAAGGAAAATGACATTAGGTGCATGACATACAATGTGTGATTAATATCTTCAAAAAGCCTAACTCTAACACGTTTGTTGTTTGTCATTTTAAGAGAGATAAAGTTAAATAGAGGTGGTTGGTTTGTGGTTTAAACTGGCGACTCACCCTTACAACACGAGATCAAAAGGAAAAAGTAAAATAGCAAACAACAGTGAGAATGATTCATATAATGATGATGTCCACAGGCAATTGGTTGAACAAGGTATAAGACTGGTTGAAGAAGTAAGACTATTGAAGAAACAATTGGCAGAGATGTACCAAGCTTGGGTGAATGGACAGACACCGCCTCCACTACCCATAGGGCCTTCGGACAATCTTCATAGTGTGTTAGTTGCAAGTCAAGTGCCCATCTCCATAACAAGTAATCCATTGTACCAACCTGGATTCAGTCCAAGCATTAACCTTCCCACTATCCCCAGTACCTCCATTCCACGTCCTCCAACCGCAACCCTAAAAAATGACCCACATACTGTACCCATTGTCCATACTTTCATTGTCCCTCAACCGACTCTTGCTCAAAAGTCCAACAATGATCCACAACTGAATGCTCATGATTCCCAATATTACTCTCCAGAACTAACTTTCAAGGTTCCAAATTCATACAAGCATACTCCTCCGAACATGTTCCCAGTTGAGATCGAAAAGCCTGACAAGAATATGGAACCAGAGGAAATGACTAGAAAAATGAAGAGTTTGGAACAAACCATGAGAAACATACAGGGTTTGGGAGGCCACAAGAGTGTTTCGTTTAACGATCTTTGCATGTTCCCCATGTCCATTTGCCACCCGGCTTCAAGACCCCCAAGTTTGACAAGTATGACGGGCATAGTGATCGCTTTGCCCATTTGAAGAGGTATTGTAACCAATTAAGGGGAGCAGGAGGAAAAGAAGAATTACTCATGGCTTATTTTGGGGAAAGTTTGACAGGAATTGCTTCAGAGTGGTTCATAGATCAATACATCTCTCACTGGCACGTTTGGAACGACATGGCTTAAGATTTTGTCCAACAATTTCAGTACAATATTAATATAGTACCAGACTGCTCCTCTCTCGTCAACATAATGAAGAAACAGACAGAAAGCTTAAGAGAATATGCAATCAAGTGGAGAGAGCAGGCTGCTTAGGTGAAACCACCAATGAAAGAGGCAGAAATGATTGACTATTTTCTCCAAGCTCAGGATCCTGATTACCTCCATTACATGTTGGCCGCCATAGATAATCCTTTCACTGAGGCGATTAAGATTGGTGAAATAGTTGAGAATAGCATGAAATCGGGCAAAGTTGTGAGTTAGGAATCCCTTAAGGCGACCACGCAAGCAATTCAAAGCGGGTCACGCAGTTTCAGAAATCGGAAAAAGAAAGAGGAAGGATCCATGATGGCATCTGGATTCGGGAGAGTTCAAAGAGGAATAGTTCCTGATTATGTGCAATTCCAACAAGGAAAATCCAATTATCCTCAATATTACTATCCACCTCAGGGTCCCTGGTACTCAGTTCCCGTGCAACAATACACAATGTTTAATGACCAGGCTTATGCTAGGCCTCCCAATCACCAACAATGGCGGGCACCGATTCTACAAGGATCCCGTCAACTACGCTCAAAATTTTAGGCATCATATAATCCTCGTCCCCGACAAGGATATGTATGAGAGGAGGAGCCAAAGAAAGAGTTCACCCAATTGGAGAATCGTATGCAAGCCTATTTCGAAAGTTGATGCAGTTGAAGTTTATTGAACCTATCATGATGCGTTATATGAATCCAAATTCAAAAGGTTTTGACTCCAATGCAAGATGTGAGTATCACTCTAACACCCAAGGTCATAGTACTGAAATTGTTGGACATTAAAGAAAGCCATTGAAAATTTGATTGAAGCAAAGGCAATTGTGGTAACAAACAATGGGGATACTCCTAATATCACAAATAATCCACTCCCAGCTCATGATAATACATATTTTATTGGGATGATTTGTGATGATCGGGATTGTAAACAGTCTAGCAAGACAAAGATGGCTTTTGGAACCATAGGGCAAGAACCAAAAGTGATAGTAAGCTTGCCGCAATTGGCACCGTTGATTGTTAAGGGTGTGAATTCTAGTTTGAACTTGGCAGGTTCTGAAAAAATTATTCTCTATGTCCCTAGAAGCACAAAAAATGTTGAGGTTCAATTGGTTGGGCCAAAAGTTTACATCCCTGGGGGAATTCAAAAGATCGTACTAAATAATGGTTTGAGAAATATAACAGATCTAGTTGTGATCTGACCTGTTGCACAACTCCCAGTGACAAACACAAAAGTTATTCCCTAGAATTATAACAAGACTGTCATGACATACAAAGGAAAAGAGATAGTTAAAAAAATAGATGAAATAGGGGGCTTGACCCGCTCTGGAAGGTGCTATTCACCAAAGGAATTGAGAAAAGTTAAGCAAGTCAAGGAAAGTCACTTTCCAATGAAAGAACCCGTTGCAGAAAAAGAAGCAGAGGAATTCCTTAAGAAGATGAAAATGCAAGACTACTCAATAATTGACCAACTAAGGAAAACCCCTGCTCAAATATCCTTATTATCCCTGCTTTTGCACTTAGAAGAACTTCGTTGTATGTTGATCAAAACTCTGAACGAGGACTATGTCTCAGAAAAGACAACGGTGAATCAGCTTAAAAAATGTCTGAAAGATTCTTTGAAGTAAATAGAATTACTTTCAGCGATGATGACTTGCCTCAGGAAGGGGCTGTGCACAATTGAGCTTTGCATCTTATGGTCAAATGTGAAAGACATTATATGAAAGGAGTCATGATTGACGGAGGCTCAAGTGTAGATGTATGCCCTCTTTCTACTCTACAACAGCTGAACACACTAACAAAATTTGAACTAGTAATGTCAGCATCAGAGCTTTTGATGGTTCAAGAAGAGACACTATTGGGTAAATCGATCTCACCATGACAATCGGCCCGATTGATTTTAACATTGTCTTTAAAGTGTTGGATATGAAAAATTCCTATAATTTTCTTCTAGGAAGGCCGTGGATCCATATGGCCAGAGCTGCACCATCCACCCTACATCAAATGGTCAAATTCGAGTATGACAGGAAAGAAATTGTTGTTCATGAGGAGGACGACTCACCTTCCTATAAAGACCTGTACATTCCATGTATCGAGGCTAAGAAAGGATGTGATCCATAATATATCAAGCATTTGAGGTGATTGAGGTGGCCAAGTGGAAGAAGGAAAACCAATTCTGCATCCTCGTCTGTCAGTCACATCTATGATGGTAGCTTCGCTGATGTTCAGGAACGACTATGAACCAAGAAAAGGATTAGAATAATCTCTGCAGGGAATTGTGAACCCTATTGCTCCATTTTTGAAGAAATATACCTTTGGATTGGGTTTTAAACCAATTTCAGCTGATATAGACAGAGCCAAGGCCCGCAAAAAGAATGGTTGGAATTTGTCCAAACCAATCCCTTACATTGCCTACTCTTTTGTCAAGACACAATTTGAAGAAGTCCAAAATCCTTCTACTCAGGATGACATTGGTGAAGTTTTTTAGGGTCTCAAGGAGATGTTCTATGAGATCAATATGGTTCAGGTTGGTGAGGGTTCTAGCCGTGCAAGTGTTCAGCTGATTGGTCTAGATACCCCGCTCAACAAATGGGAAGCAACTCCTCTTCCCATCAGGAAGGAGTCTTGGTAGTCTGTTTTGTTGCTTTTTCTATTTTTGTATTATTTTAAGAATTGTAATCCAGATATTTTAGTTTAATTTGTTTGCTTTGATGTTAAACCTTCTATCATTTCAAATTAAATGAAATGAAGTTCTATTTTCATAGTAAAATTCTGTCTTTTCATTTCCCTAATTTTTGTTAATTTCTTATCATTTCCAGTTTCGTTAATGCCGGCTTTAAAAATATGACATGCATGCGAAATTCATCCCCAGATCTTAAAAAGTTGTCTAATCTCGAAATAATGAATCAAGAAGTCAAGTATGATGAAGATGATGCTCTTAAGCAGTTACTAAGAAAAAAATAGTAGACTTTGTTCACTCCAGCATCATTTGTCGTTTTGGTATTCCAGAAATCATTATCACAGATAATGCGGTTAATTCGAATAGTCATCTGATGAAGGAGGTATGTGATCAATTTAAAATTGAGCATCACAATTCTACTCCTTACTGCCCCCAAAGCTAATGGAGTTATTGAAGTTGCGAATAAAAACATCACGAACATTCTTAGGAAGATGGTCCAAGGGTCTAGACAATGGCACGAGAAACTACCTTTTGCTCTTTTGGGATATCGGACAAATGTCCGTACATTAGTTGGTGCAACGCCCTACTTTTTGGTTTATGGCACTGAAGCGGTCATACCTAGTGAAGTTGAGATTCCCTCTCTCCGAATCATTGTTGAAGCGGGGATCGAAGACACTGATTGGGTCAAGTCCCGATTGGAAAAATTGAGTTTAATTGATGAAAAACGTTTGTCGGCAGTTTGTTTTGGTCAATTATACCAACAAACAATGGCACGCGCTTACAACAAGAAAGTATGCCCCAGACAATTTGAGGTTGGACAACTTGTTTTGAAACGTATCTTTCCGCACCAGGAAGAAGCAAAAGGAAAGTTTGCCCCGAATTGGCAAGGTCCTTACCTCATCAAGAAAGTATTGTCAAAAGGAGCTCTACACTTGGAAAATTTAGAAGGAAAGGTGACTGATATATCCGTCAACGCAGATGCGGTCAAGAGATACTATGTCTGACATGCCTCTGTTGGGGACATTTTTATACTTAGCATTCTCAAGTTGGGATGACGAAAGACTATCATTCTCGCTACCCAAACACTGGCTAACCCTAGTTATTCCTTTGAAGCCTTGTTTATATTTCATTGTTTTCCCCTCTTTTGGAACCAATGTACTTAAAAAAAAATTCAAAAACAAAAAAAAAAATTCAAAAAAGAAAATCATCAATACTAGTTCATGTTAGTTGAACTACGTCCGACCTAATTCCAAAAGAATACATAGTGTCACGACCCAAAATCCTAACTCAGGTCGTGATGGTGCCCATCAGTGGGGTCGGTAAGCCAACATTCAATTTTCTAAGGGTTGTTTCTTATTTGATTAAATATTTCAACATATACCAAGTTTTTAAATCTCAAAACATAAATCAAAATGGATAATTAGCCAGTTTTAATCAAAAGTGGTCATAAGAGGCGTGTGCCAATATATATACAGACCCTTAATCCATAGTAAATACTACGTGTTTGCCAAGAACTAGTGTCACAAGTCCTATGGTCATACTAACAGAATATACAAAAGATATAATATACAATCTCAATGTCTGAAAGAAATAGAGGGGAAATGAGCAAAAGAAACTCCATAGTGCTGCCGAGGACCGTCATGAGAATCAGCTCACTGTTAAGTCAGGTCCAACTATGATCAAAATCGAGCTCCGGTCTGATAACCAGATGCACCAGCCTCAGAACCTGTACAATTAAGTACAGAAGCGTAGCATGAGTACATAAACAAATATGTACCCAGTGAGTATCCCGCCTAACCTCGAAGAAGTAGTGACAAGAGGTCGAATTGACACTCACTAAGGTCCAACAAAATGATTAAACAAGATTAATATCAGAACTGACATATAAGGATGATAAAAACACTAAACATTAAAGATAACTGTAATTCAAATAAATACTGGAATTAAGTATACAATTACTACTTCATTTTTCCTTTTTCTTTTAAAAATATCTGCCCACTCAATATCCATAAACAAGTCATTAACAATTTAGCATGCGCATACAAAATAAAGATTACCGGCCTGAGTCATCATGATGATCATACCTGTGCACTGCCGAGGGTCGAACGGCCCGAACCATAATATATCTTTCTATCTCGTCATGGCGTACGACACGCTCTCGTGAGAGTGGGGGAAATAACACTCTGCTCGCGGAATGTAAATTCCGAAGCGGTCACATGCACACACAATCCATACATTATTCTTTATAAATTAATTTTCAGTGAACAATTCCTTAAAATTTCTCAAATTCCATGATCTTAGGGAAACAAGCCACATGTAACATTAATTCATTAAGCATATAGTTCATTTCAAGGAAAAACACAAGGAATGGTGTAGGCCTAACTACCCGGACATAACAATAATAGTCGCTACGTATGGACTCTCGTCACTTTGTGCATACGTATCCCCCACAAAAATTAGCACATAGACATTTAAATCACCTAGGGGGACAATTCCCTCTTACAAGGTTAGAAAGGAGACTCACCTCGCGTCGAACCTACTCCCCAGGTCAAGAATGCGCCCGAAACTCCGAACTCGTCACCCAAGGACTCGAAACTAATCAAACGTTACGTAAATATATCAAATTATACTCAAGTCATGGAATTTTCCTACTATTTAGTCAAATTCATCATTCCGAAAATTCTCAAAGGAAACACTCACCCATAACCTAAGGATCATTAATATATGATTTTTGTATGATTTCACATCCAATTCATGGGTAATTCTCTAAATTCTCAAAAGCCCTAGGTTACTACCCAAATCCTTAATTTTTCACTAATTAGGTAGTTAAATTCAACTAGGAATTCATGTATTAACTAACTTTAGGATAGACTTCACTTACCTTTTAGTAGCTAGGTCGTGGGACTCTTTTCCAAGCTCTCAAGATCGTCTATGGTGGAAGAAAATGGAGTGAAAATGGGATAATCCCGCATTTAAAGACCTTACTGCCTATAGGGGTTTCCGCACCTGCGACTCGACAACCGCACCTCCGGTCTCGCGCCTGCGAGAAAGGACTCGCACATGGGGAAGAGTGGCAAGGGGCCTGGGCTCGCACCTGCAGACAGGAGTCCGCACCTGCGGGGAAAGGGCCCGCACCTTTGAGAACTGGGCAGCCCACATGAGGTCGTACCTGCGACTGGGCAACCACACTTGGGGTCACACCAGATCAGGTGCACCAACAACTGCTTTAGCTAGTTTTTGGCCTCGTTTGGTGCCGGAGAGGTAGCTGGGCCTACCCGAGCCCCCGTCCAAATATACCAACAAGTCTCAAATCATAATGAGAACTAGCTCGAGCCTTCGAAACACCCAAAATAACGCTAAAACTCAAAATCACACCTCAAAACCCCTAGAACCAAACTTAGGAACTTTAAGTTTCTAGAATTCGCTAACAATGCGCTGAACCGACCTATACTACTCGGAATGACACCAAATTTTGCAGGCAAGTCGTAATGACATAACAAAACCATTCTCGATCTCGAAATTCCATTTGGACCTCGATAACACAAAAACACGTCCCAAACCACAATATGAACTTAAGAAAACTCTTATTTCGATATTGGGTGCCGAAACACTCCCGGTTCATCCAAAACCCATTCCGAACATATGCCCAAGTCCGAGATCATCATACGAAGCTACTGGAACTGTTGAAACTCGATTCTGAGGTCGTTTACTCAAAATGTTGGCCAAAGTCAAACTTGGCCTTAAAGGCCAACCTGAAGGAATCAAGTGTTCAAATATCGCTCTAAACACTTCCGAATCCCGGACCACCCGCCCCCGCAAGTCATAAATCACAATAAGCCGCTATGGGAAGTTTCATTTAGGGGAACGGGGTCCGATAACGCCAAATGAATTGGTCGTGTCGTTACATTCTCCACCTCTTAAACAAATGTTCGTCCTCGAACGGGTCTAGAATCATACCTGAAGTGCTGAATAAGTGCGGATATCTCCTCCACATGTCCTCCTCGGACTCCCAGGTCTCTTCCTCGGCTGGTTGGCCCCTCCACTGGACCTTTACGGCAGAAACTCTCTTGGATCTCAACTGGCGATCATGCCTGTCAATAATAGCAACTGGATCCTCCTCGTAGCCCAACCTCTCATCTAACTGAATAGTGCTGAAATCAACCACGTGAGAGAAGTCGGCGTGGTACTGCCGTAGCATGGATACATGAAAGACTGGATGAACTCCTAATAAGATGGGAGGTAAAGCTAGCTCATAAGCAACCTCACCAACACACTTCAACACCTCGAAGGGACCTATAACCCTTGGGCTCACCTTGCCCTTTATCCCGAACCTCATAATACCCTTCATTGGCGAGACTTTCAACAGGACCTTATCCCCCTCCATAAATGATACATCACGTGCTTTCTGATCCGCGTAACTCTTATGCCTGGACTGTGCGGTGCGGAGCCTTTCCTAAATCAACTTCACCCTCACCAAAGCATCCCTCACCAGGTCGGTGCCATATAACTTAGCCTCGCCAGACTCAAACCACCCGATAGGAGAACGACATCACCGACCATACAAAGCCTTAAATGGAGCCATATCGATGTTGGACTGATAACTATTATTGTAAGAAAACTCGGTCAAAGGCAAGAACTGGTCCCACTGACCTCCGAAGTCAATCACACATGCCCTGAGCATGTCGTCCAATATCTGAACTGTACGCTCCGACTGACCATCAGTCTGAGGGTGAAATTATGTGATGAGCTCTATGTGGGTACCCATCTCAGTATGCAATGCTCTCTAGAAGTGCGAGGTGAACTGAGGACCTTGATCTGATATAATGGAAACTGGCACACCGTGCAACCGGAATATCTCCCGAACGTAGATCTGTGCCAACTCTCAGAAGTATATGTAGTAGCCACTAGAATGAAATGCGCCGATTTGGTCAATCAATCCATAATGACCCAAACCGCGTCAACCTTCCGCAGACCGGAATGGTGAATCTATCCATAATGACCGGAATGGGCATCTGCTGAAGTAGGCCTCCTGGCCTCTGGTGCTCATACTTAACCTGCTGGCAATTAAGACACCTAGCCACATACTCCACAATGTCCTTCTTCATCCGCCTCCACCAGTAATACTACTTCAAATCACGATACATCTTCGTAGCACCAGGATGAACAGAATACCGAGAACTTTGTGCCTCCTCTAGAATCCTCCCTCTAAGTCCATCGACATTAGGAACACATAAATGGCCCTGAAGTCTCAGAACACCATCCTCGCCAACGGTAACCTCCTTGGCACCATCCTGAACCACTGTCTCCCATAGCTCTGCCAAGTACGGATCATCAATCTGCCGAGCCTTAATCTCTCTCAATAATGAAGACTGAGAAACCACATGTGCTAAACTCGGTGAGGCTCTGAAATGTCTAACCTCACCAGGCGATTACCCAAGGACTGAATGTCCAAGGCTAGAGGTCTCTCCTATGCTGAAATGTAAGCCAAACTACCCATACTCTCCGCCTTCCTGCTCGAAGCATCTGCTACCACATTCGCCTTGCCCGGATGATAAAGAATGGTGATGTATAATACTTCATCAACTCAATCCACCTGCGCTGCCTCAAATTAGGATCCCTCTGTTTGAACAAGTGCTGCAAGCTGCGGTGGTCTGTATAAACCTCACAGGACACCTCATACAAGTAGTGCCTCCAAATCTTAATAGCATGAACAATCGCTGCCAACTCTAAACCGCGCACAGGGTAATTCTTCTCATGAACCTTCAGCTGGCGCGAAGCATAAGCAATAAATAACCCTTCCTGCATCAACACACACCCCAAGACAACGTATGAAGCGTCGCAATACACTGTATACAGCCCCGAACCGGAAGGCAATACTAGAACTGGTGCTGAGGTCAATGCTGACTTGAGCTTCTGAAAGCTCGCCTCACACTTGTCAGACCATCGAAACGGGGCATTATTCTGAGTCAATCTAGTCAGTGGAGCTGCAATAGAAGAGAACCCCTCCACAAATCGACGATAATAGCCTGTTAGGCCCAAAAAGATCCTGATCTCTGTAGCTGAAGTAGGACGCGACCAACTCTGAACTGCCTCAATCTTCTGAGGATCAACCTTGATACCCTCTCCGGATACCACATGTACCAAGAATGCCACGGAATCCAACCAGAACTCACACTTGGAGAACTTGGCATATAACTTCTGTTCTCGCAAAGTCTGGAGCACAACTCTCAAATGTTGCTCGTGCTCCCCCAGGCTACGTGAGTAAATCAAAATGTCATCAATGAATACAATGACAAAGGAATCAATATACGGCTTGAACACACTGTTCATCAAGTCCATAAATTCTGCTGGGTAGTCAAGCCAATGGACATCACCAGGAACTCATAGTGGCCTTACCTCGTATGAAAAGCAGTCTTCGGAACATCTGAGGCCCGAATCCTCAACTGATGATATCCCGATCTCAAATCAATCTTAGAAAACACTCGAGCACCCTGGAACTGGTCAAACAAATAATTGATGCGCGGCAAAGAGTACTTGTTCTTAATGGTGACCTTGTTCAACTGGCGGTAATCAATACACATCCGCATGGACCCATCCTTATTTGTCACGAATAGAACTGGAGCACCCTACGACGATACACTCGGTCTGATGAACCCCTTAGCCAACAACTCCTCAAGCTGCTCGTTCAAATCTTTCGGAGCCATACAGTACGGAGGGATAGATATAGGATGGGTCCCTGGAGCTAAATCAATGCAAAAATCAATATCACAATCCAGAGGCATGCCCAGAAGGTGTGAAGGAAATACATCAGCGAATTCTCAAAAAACTCGCACTGAATCAATCCTCCTAGTCTCGGAGGTGGTGTCCCGCACATAAGAAAGATAGGCCAAACAACCTTTCTCGACTATGTGTCGAGCCTTCAATAATGAAATAACCCGGCTGGCTGCACTAACTGAGGAACCTCTCCACTCCAGCCTAGGCGACTCGGTCATGGCTAAAGTAACTGTCTTGGCATGGAAATCTAGCACGACATGATGAGGAGATAGTCAATCCATGCCTAAAATAATCTCGAAATCTACCATGTCGAGCAATAAGAGATTCGCTCGAATCTCGAACCCGCAGAATGTAATCATACAAGACCGGTAAACCCGGTGCACCACCACAGAATCTCCCACATGAGTGGACATATATATAGGAGAACCTAAGGACTCACGAGGAACATCCAGAGAATGAGCAAATAAGACCGAAACATAGGAATAGGTGGATCCTGGATCAAATAACATTGATGCATCTCTACCACATACTGAAATAATACTTGTGATCATGGCGCTTGAGGCCACTGCATCTGATCTGGCCGAAATAGCATAGAATCTAGCCGGAGCACCAGAAGACTGAGCCTCGCCAGAATAAACATGAGCTGACTGACCTCCCCCTGACTGTCCTCCACCTCTAGGACGACCCTTACCGACCTGTCCCCCACCTCTAGGTGGCATAACAGCTGGTAATGGACCCATAGGCTGATAACCCTGCTGCACTGCTTTGCCCCGAAACCTGGGACAATACCTCTTCATATGACCTGGATCCCCACACTCATAATAACCTCCAGGTATCATAGCCTGTTGCTGTTTAACCAAAGAATTGGATTCTTTTCCCAAAGCTATTTTAAGAAGAACACGGGTTTCGGATAACCAAAGAATAAGATTATAATAGTAGGAAAACTTGTAAATGGAAAGAAGTAAGATGCACAGAAAGTAAGTATGTTGCAACAGTAGTTCGGGATGATGCCTTTACAAGTTATATTTTACTCCCTTATATAGGGAATTTCCTAATACAACGTCTGCATTTTTCAGTGATTGAGCATTAATGAATAATAATGACTTTAATGTATTGTTACAATGAATCAACTGTAATTGTTGAGTGAATGTTGTGTAACGTATGGATCTCTAATTTGAAGATCTCTGAATCTGCCCTTTATTCTGTCCAAATACACTTTTGACCGTGTCTCTTCATCTTCTCAATTAGGTTGAAACTTCCGTAGCTAATTAACCCGTGGATGTGATTTGCCGTGCCTCTTTGCATCGTACCTCTTCTTAGAGTCCCGTCCAACTGTCGTGTCTTCATTGCTCCATGTAGACTATTGAGTAATCAAGATTTATTACACGTGTGAAGCTCTTTTTTTTACCAATACAGAGAGTCCCCCCACTTACCATATATTTATAAATTAATATTTGGTAAGTGGATACTTATTTATGGCAGGAATATTTTGCCGCTGCTTTACTCGAATCATTCTATCTTTTCCTGTACGTAAGCGTCGACTGTCACTTCCATTTAATACTTATTCCACGTGGCATTCTTGGGTTGGTTCTGCAATTATTCAGCGCCTTTTAAGGCTTTCTTGCGGCTGCACCAGTCATGAAGTGACATCTTCAATTATGGTTTTCACATCATTGCCCTCTTTTTTACGGTTGTCTTCGAGTATAAATATCCCTTTTCCTTTTCTTTCACGAAAAGCTTCTAACTTTCAAACTTTATTTGTAAAGAATTTTTTTCTTTGCCTTTGTAGATATGTCTTCTTCAAACAAATCTAAGGGAGTCTTAAACTTTGATTAGTTGACACCCTCTTCCGCTCTAACTCGGAGTCGGAGGGGTGGTAGACTGAGGAGTTTAGTCTCTACTCCTTCGAGAGGTTCTTCATCTTCTCAGATTGTTTCCTCTGCTTCTGCTAGGTATTTAATCTCCCCAAGAGCTAGGGTTTCCTGGTCTCTGTCCTGCGGTAGAGAACATCACGAACCTCTATGTGAACCACGAGTTGATGAAACTATTCCTGCTGAGTTTACCTTCACTAGGGATACTCAGGTTCTTGTAGACCAGTCGTCATCCCTTGATAGTTTTGATAGGTATCCCACTCTTATTACCGAAGGTTTGATTCCCTTGTTCGTATGGAATATTCTTGGGAGTCTTATTTTCCCATTGTTATTCCGAATAGTAATCAAAGAATAACGTCTTACAAGACGAGGCATTGTTTTGTTTACACTTTCCTTTTTACTCTAGGGTTTAGACCTCCTATTGATCTAGTCATCATCGAATTTTGTCATTTCTTTAACATTTGCTTAGGACAAGTTGGTCTTCTTGTATGGCGGGTTGTCGCGTGTCTTAGATGTTTAGCTTCTTTAGCCTATGTTCCTTTTTCCTTCAATCACCTCATTCATCTTTATTCTCCTACCTTATTTCGTCAAGGGGTTTTCACTCTGGCTACTAGGAGCAAAAGAGTGTTGGTAACCCCTGATGACGATAAGGATAGAGGTTGGTACCTTCGATACATTGTTGTGCCCACTGCTGGTTTAGTGGGCGAGGAAAATCTTCCCTTCACTGAGAAGTGGAATTGCGTACGTGAGTACATTTCAGCTCACACCTGTTATTTTTCTTCTCTTTGCTTTAAGTGTTTTATTAACACCGTAGCTATTTTCTTCCTCTTTCAGTAATCAAGGGTACTGTTGAGAATGTCTCCGGTATCCATGATTGGGTAGAAAAGTTGTTATCAGTTGCTCCATTGGAGGAAAGATCTTGGAAGTACTTCTCCGTGAAGTACGGTTGGAAAGTTAAGACTCATGGTAAGTGAAACTTTTGTTTTCGCTTCTTTTCCTTACTCGAGCTTCTTTTTCTTTGTTTGTTAACCCTTTTCCTTTTGACAGGGTTTTCTACTCGGGGGATATCTGATGCATCCATCCCAAAGATGTTTTTGGCTCAGGCCCAAGAGATTATTACTGGTTCATCTTTTTCCAAGAGGAAAGTTGGTGGGTCTAAGACCTTTGAAGAAGAAGAAGAAGAAGAGGAGGGAATTTTAGTGCACATGTCACGTAGAATGGTCTCAGAAGATGAGTCTACACCCGTGGCTATGTCTTCCGTAGCTAGTGTCAGACCTCCTACCCCTGGGGATTCTTCTTCTTCTCTTGCACATGATTATGTGGATCATCTATTCCATAAAGGTTTTGGCCCTGCTGTTAATGAGGCGCCTCTGACTGTTTTTGCTCCTTCCTTTAGAGAAATCTCTTCATCCATTTCGGTTATTTCCACTGCTCATTTGGCCATTTCTGCTTCTTCTGCTGCCTTGCCCGTGGCTTTCTCAGTTCCTCAAGTTTTCGTGCCTGAGACTTCTTCAGCTCAAAATATTTCATTGCTCATGGTTCCTTCATCTCAGCCTGCTTTCGTGCCTCCTACTAGAGAAGTAGGGTCTTCCAGCATGGAGATGATGCAAGTGCTAATTGAGGTTCCAACTGATGGGAGCCTTTTTAAGAAATCTGGCCAACCTTGTGTGGCTGAAGCCTTTGATTGGCCTAACAGAGAGGACCAAGCTGGATAGTCACAGTTCTCTTACCTGGGATAATGAGGTTGTGCATTCCTCCTTGAAGGTAACGTTCATTATTTTGTATCTCATTCTTATGTAATTACCGTATCTAATCGATTTTGTTTTTGTAGATCAATCTCATAGGAATAGAACTCATGAAGAGGATTTCTAACATGGAGGAAGAGCTAAAGGATGGCATGCTGAAGCAGGGAATTGGAAGGGGCAATATGAAAGCCTGAGGCTCGACATGGAAGCCTTAGAAGAAGAAATGAATACCTTGGAGCGGCAGATGAGAGTTGTGGCTGCGGAGTTGGAAGTGGAGAATGCTTCTTCTAACCAAGTGGACAAAGACAAGAGCATTATTTAGTCTTCGTTTGTTGAGAAATTATCCCCTACCTCGGAAGAAGTTAGGAGCTTGAAAGCTTTGCTAGAGCAGAAGGAGGAATACTCAGGCGAGCTTGTGCAGTCACTTACCCGAACTCAGGAGATCTTCGCATTGCTTTAGACAAAACCCAATCCTTGGAGGAGTCAATTGTACCTTTGAGTGATGCCCATGAAGCTGCTGAAGTTGAAAAGGATGGGTTAAGAGCTGAGCTTCAAATATGGGAGAGAGATTATGAAAGTCTCAAAGAGGTGGCAGCTGTCGATGTTAGTTGGGCGTACATGAATTCTCGCCTCGATACATTGACGAAAATGAGTCAGGGAGATTTCGACCTTGACGCCGAAATTGTTAAGATCAAGGAAGCCATGGAAAAGTCACAACAAGGTTTGGATCTTTACCCACATGAAGGTGAGACTCCTTCTGTACAAGCCTCTTCGTCCCAAGCTGCTCTTACTCCTGCTGATGAAGAAGTCAATCCCCCTCCTCAAGAAGATTAAGATGTTGATTCACCCCCCTCCCCCCTTTTTTTTTATCTTTGTCTCAATCGGTGGTTACCCCCAGTCCCATCGGGGGTAAATTTGGATCTCTTGAAAGTCCCCAAATGACAACTTAGGGGCACCTCAATGTATAAAAATTCTATACGGCTAAGTATAAGTTAATACTTAGTTTTTACTTAGCCGTTTTAATATATTAATGCAAGTATGACTTTTGTTTTCCGTTGAGTTTCTATTTCACTCTTTAAGTCTTTTGCATGCTTTATTTTTCGAGGTTTTAGTTTTACCTTTGAGTTTTGCATATAGAATGTTTTAGATTACTCGTACCTTTTTGTAATAGGCACGGTGTCATATTAAATGTGTGCCTTTTTTTAGTAGGAATAATTTATGGAAGAGGGCCCTTTTTCTATCGACACTTAATGAAAAAGACGTCTCAACTTCATAAAGGTGTAATAATGCAATAGAGTGATAGGAAATTTTCACATGCTTAATAATGTTTATGAGGAAAGTTTTTTGTTTGAACTTTCACAACTTTTTACATGAGTATGATTATCTTCTAAATTTCATGTTGCAACTATTTTCTTTTAACAGATTTGATATACACTTGTATTTCGTAACTGTTTTTCGTATGTAACATTTTTTTCGAGTTAATACAAGAGAGCAACTGTTTTTCGTTCGTAACAATTTTTATTCAAGTTGGGGTTTTCACCCGTAACTGTTTTTGTCGACAACAGTTTTCAATAAGCACGAGAAAAATGCTTTTGCATCTGTAACTATTTTATTTGATAACAGTTTTCTATATGAGTACAAAGATTTCGTGATTGTTTTTAGTTACATCAGTTTTTCTTTTGAATAAGTACAAAGATGCACATTTCTTCCTCGTGTCTAACATTGCTAACATTTTTCCTTTTAACCTAAACATGTTTGAAGGTTTTTTGGATTAGAGACTCAAATGACTCTTTCAATTTTTCTCGTATCACTTGGCTTGCTGGATAGATGGATCTTCAGGCTCGAGCTTTGACTTTTTGATAGTCTTTTTTGCTTCATTTTTGTCTTCCGTACTGTATAGTCCCCCAAGTGTTTGAGCTTTGAAGAATGAAATCTCGAGCACTTGACTATTCTTTCCTTGTGGTCCTTTTCCTGAAAAGTAAAAACATACGGGACTTGAAGGTATATAATTTTTAGATGATGACTGCTTAGCCCTTTTAACACGTCCATCAGAAAGTGTAACCCTAGACCGGGAATTTAGTTATTTCCTCGCGTCTTTACAAGCCTAATATTATCATCTGGTCATAGGTTAGCTTTATGCTTATCATCTAAAAAGGTTAGTAAATTTTCAAATGTTCAAGATAAAATCGAACGTGTGATACTTGACCGGGGGTACTTCTTTTCCTTAAAAGTAGTATTTCTTCAAGTGAATGGAATTCCAACTTGTTGGTAGGATTCTTTCGTCCATAGCTTCCAACTCGTATGCGCCCTTCCCAGCTATGCCTCGGATTTTGGAGGGTCCTTCCCAGTTTGGATTTAGCTTTCCTGCGCCTGCTTCTTTCATTGAATGAAAGAATTTTTTGAGGATGAAGTCTCCAATCTTGAAGTACCTGAGATGAGCTTTACAGTTATAATAACGCTCTATAATTTGTTTTTGAGCTGCCATTCGTATCAGTGCTACTTCTCTCCGTGGTTCGAGAAGGTCCAGATTGGTCCTCAATTCGTCGTCGTTTGTTTCCTCCATGGCTGTTTTAAACCTTATGCTTGGTTCGCCAATCTCCACAGGTATTAAGGCTTCTGAGCCATAGACAAGTGCGAACGGAGTTTCTCCCGTTGTTATTTTTGAAGTTGTTCTGTATGCCCATAGTACCGTTGGTAACTCATCAAGCCAGTTTCCTTTAGCTTTATCCAGCCGCTTCTTTAGATTATTGATGATGACCTTATTCCTTGACTCAGCTTGACCATTAGCCACGGGGTGGTATGGCGTTGAAGTGATCCGTTTGATTTGCCAGCTTTCGAAGAATTCTGTGATTTGCGAGCCTATGAATTGTGGGCCATTATCACACACGATCTCCTTTGGTATCCCAAAGTGGCATATTATGTTTCGCTATAAAAAGCTTTTAACTTTCTTTTCTCGCACTTGTTTGAACGCTTCTGCCTCTACCCATTTTGTAAAATAGTCGGTTAGCATGAGCAAAAAACCGTACCTGTCCTTTAGCTGTGGGAAGAGGTCCCACTATGTCCATACTCCATTTCATGAAAGGCCATGGGGATATTATTTGATGCAATAACTGCGCGGGTCGATGCATGTTATTGGCAAACCATTGGCATCTGTCGCATTTGGATACAAAGTTCTCGGCCTCTTCTTCCATCTTAGGCCAATAGTATCCAGCTCTGATTAGGGTTTTCACTAAGGATCTCGCCCCTGAGTGATTTCCAAAGTGTCCTTCGTGGATTTCTTTCATCACAAACTCTGTTTGGTTAGGTCCGAGGCATCTTTCTAGGCTCCCCCCAAAATCTTGCGATATAATGAGTTGCGAATAAGGCAGTACCGTGCAGCTTTGCGGAAAAGTTCTTGAGTTGTTTTCTTGTCTTCAGGTACGGTGCCATTCTGCAAAAAATTTAGGATTTTGTTTCTCCAATTCTAGATTAAATTGTTGAAAGTTACCTCATTTGTTACTTCTGTGACTACTGCGAGGTTAGCTAATGCATCTACTTCAGCATCTTCCTCTCTAGGTATTTTTACTACCTTTCATGTTCTTAATTGTCTTACGAGCTCTCATGCCTTTTCCAAATATTGTAGCGTCCGAGTATCTCGAGCGATGTAAGTCCCCTGCATCTGATTTACTACGAGTTGGGAATCTCTTTTGATCATGATTTGCTCGATTAAAAGTTATTGTAAAAGTTCAAATCCTGCAATAACAGTTTCGTACTCTGCCTCATTATTAGTTATAGGATAACATTTGGTAGCCTACCGTGTCTTTTCACCCGTGGGTGATATTAAGACTACGCCTAAGCCGACACCTTTTATATTGGAAGAACCATCGGTAAATAGGGTCCATAGACCCGGATTAACACCGTTGAAGAGTTGTAACTCTTTCTTCACTTCAGGGACAATGCTATTACTAAAGTCAATGACAAAATCAGCTAAGATCTGAGATTTGATTGCAGTCCTAGGCTGATATATTATTTCATGCTCACTTAATTATATGGCCCACTTGGCTAATCTTCTTGATAGTTCTTGTTTGTGCAATATATTTCTTAATGGATATGAGGTCACAACTGTGTTTGGATGACATTGAAAGTATGGCCTTAATTTTTTAGATGCCATGATTAGAGCTAAGGCTAATTTTTCTAGATGTGGATATCTAGTTTTAACATCTAGTAATGTCTTGCTTACATAATAAATAGGAGATTGTTTACCTTTATTCTCCCTTACCACTACTGAACTTACAGCAATTTTCGAGACGGCAAGGTAGGCGTACAGCCTCTCCCCATCATTTGGCTTTGACAGCAACGAAGGTTTTGATAGATAAGACTTTAGGCCTTTGAGAGCCCGTTGGAATTCTTCAGTCCATTCGAACCGATTTTGCTTTTTGAGAACTGCAAAGAATTTAAAACTTTTCTCGGAAGATTTGGAAATAAATCTTCCTAAGGCTGCAATTATTCCCGTTAGTCTTTGAACTTCTTTTTTGTTTATAAGTACATCAGGTATTACTTTTATAGCTTTAATTTGATCAGGATTTACCTATATTCCCATGTTTGATACAAGGAAACCCAAGAATTTACCTGATTCTACGCCAAAAGCGCATTTTTCTGGATTCAGATTCATATTGTACCTGCGTAAAATGTCAAAGGTAATAGAGAGGTGCCGAAAATGGTCTTCCGCCCGCGTTGATTTTACCAGCATGTCATCAATGTAAACTTATATCGTTTTTCCCAGATGTTCCTGGAACATCTTGATCACTAGCCTTTGATAGGTGGCTCCAGCGTTTTTCAAGCCAAAAGGCATGACTTTATAACAATAAGTCCCCCTGTTTGTAATAAAGGAGGTTTTTTCCTCGTCTGAGGGATCCATTTTAATTTGATTATAACCAGAATACGCGTCTAGAAAGCTTAACAATGCATGACCTGCGGTGGCATCAATCATTTAATCTATGTGTGGTAATGGGAATGAATCTTTGGGGCATGCTTTATTTAAGTCAATATATTCTACGCAAAGTCTCCATTCGCCATTATTTTTATGTACTACCACAGTGTTAGCTAGACAGTTAGGGTACGTTACCTATCGTATCAAACCAATCTTTAAGAGTTTCCGTACCTCTTCGTCAATCACTTGGTTCTTGAATGTTCCTTGCTTTCTTTTCTTCTCTTCGACCGGGGCTCAGCCTCGTGCCTATATACACTTTCTGTTCAGGCTTTTGTTCAGACAATGGAACAACTTCGAGCTCTTCCGTAGTTGTTTTGATGTGCTCGTCTTCCTACAATTCATGAATGACGTCCGGTCTACAATCTACATCCGTGTGGTCCAATGCACCTTCTCGTGAGTATTTTCTTCCATAAATGTTTCTGCAATAATACCTTCCGTACCTATTTGGGTAGTAATTTCTTCCATGCATGTTTGGTCCGTGTTACCTGCTTGGGAGATTCCCTTATCTTTTGATTCTTCCACCTCTACTTTTTTGTTGTAGTGTACCATGGAATTTATATTTCTCGCGGTTTGCTGATCGCCTCTAATTTTCTGAATCCCCCATTCAGAGGGGAATTTAATTACCTGATGCAAGGTGGAGGGTATTGCTTTCATGTCGTGGATCCATGGCCTTCCCACGATTACGTTATAAGCCATGTCAGTATCGATGAATTGGAACCTGGTACTTTTGATCACTCCCTCATCATAAGTGCTAAGTTCATATTCTCATTTTGTTATAACCGTAGAGTTATCAAACCCTGATATGGCTCGTGCCCTTGGGATTACTTGTTTCGACACTAGCATTTCTTCCACGACTCTTAGAAAAATGATATTGACTGAACTACCTGGATCACTCAACACTCATTTTACGTTAGTGTCATGAAAAAGTAAAGATATTACCAGAGCATCGTTGTGAGGAATTATTAATCCGCCAATATCTGCATCATCGAAGGTTATATCGTCCGCTTCCATATTTTCACGAACCCGTTTTTCGTGTGTGATTGTGAACTTTGTAGTCGTTTTGAAGACCACTCCGTTTACTTATTCACCTCCGTGTATCACGTTGACGTTTCATTTTGGAGATGGAGGTTTTGGGGGCTCCTTCCTGTTCTTCATGTATGCATGTTTAACTTTTTTACTGAACAATTTTGTCAAATAGCGCAGTTTCAATAATTGTTCTACCTCACCTTCTAAAAATCTTCAATCTGCAGTTCTGTGTCCATGATCATTATGGAATTCACACCAGAGATCTGGGTTCCTCTTATTCGGATTCGACCTCATCTCTTTGGGCCATCGAACCTTATCACCCAAATTTCTTAACACTGAAATTATTTCGGAGGTACTTACATTAAAGGTATGATCCCTAATTTGCGCATTACCTCTAGGTCGCTGACCTTGATCCCTTATAGATCTAGATGAAGACGATCCCGCATCTCTGTTTGGTGGTCCATAATCTGACCTGGTGTTTTCGAACCTGGGACGAGTTTCACGTCCCGATGGTCCCAAGTAAGGATCGTACCTATTTTCACCTGATCTCCTGTCTGATTCTTAACGTCTGGATCTGGTATAATCTTCCTCTTTCAGAAGAGCAATGGGATCTTCTTCTATTCGAATTTTAGTACTATACCTGTTATAAACATCGTTCCACGTTGTAGCCGGGAATTCTCTCAAGCTTTCCTTGATTCTTCTCGTCGCTTCTGAGATTTTGTCATTTAGATTACTTGCGAATGCCATGGCTGCCCAATTATCAGGCACCCTTGGTAGTTTCATTCTTTCTCGTTGAAACCTGTCTACAAATTCACGAAGATGTTCCGTGTCTCCTTGTTTTATTTTAAAGATGTCCTCCATGCTTTTCTCGACTTTTTGCGCACCGGAGTGTGCCTTTATGAAATAATCTGCAAGCTCAACAAAAGAATCAATAGATTTTTTAGGGAGAAGAGAATACCAGGTTAGTGCCCCTTTGGTAAGTGTTTCTCCAAAATTTTTAACCAGGACCGACTCAATTTCTTGTTTTGTTATGTCGTTGCCCTTTACTCCGGTGGTAAAAGCAGTTACATGGTCGCGTGGGTCGGTTGTCCCGTCATATTAAGGTACATCAGGTATTTTAAACTTCTTTGGAATGGGTACGCATGCTGCGCTTGATTTCCAAGGTTGTTGAGAATATCTGTCAACGTCAATGCCTTTGATAACATGTGGTACTCAGGAATTTGTTCGATTCGATCATTTTGTTCCTTCACCTGTTCCTGCAAAGTTAGTAATAAAGTCTGTACTTTAGAGTTATTAGATATACCTGGTCTTTCTTCGAGAGATTCATTAGGAGTATCTCCCCTTCCAGAGTTTGCCAACCCAGATTAAGGATTTTCCATGGTGATGGTATTATTGGGGGGTGGTGTCGGTGGTGCAGGTAACGCTGCCGGTAATCCCCTCGCAAATTCTTGCAAAGATTGGGTCACATACTCTTCAATCATTTGCTTTACTCGATCTTGTTCCACCGTTTGATCATTATTATCATTGTTGTTATTGGATTTTTTTGGGGATTGTTCCCTTGAACCACGTCGGGTTCATGAATGCGATGGAGCTGGGGTTCCATTCCTTTGCAGGTTGTTGTCATTGGAGTTAGACATAGTTAAGAAGATATCGCTTGAAAAGCAAACAAAGTTTATCAGATTCGTTGTAACTGAACCAATTTGTTTAACCAAAGAATTGGATTCTTTGCCCAAAGCTATTTTAAGAAGAACACGGGTTTCTGATAAGCAAAGAATAAGATTATAATAGTAGGCACACTTGTAAATGGAAAGCAGTAAGATGCACAGAAAGTAAGTACATTGCAATAGTAGTTCGGGATGATCCCTTTACAGGTTATATTTTACTCCCTTATATAGGGAATTTCCTAATATAACGTCTGCCTTTTTCAGTGATTGAGCATTAATGACTAATAATGACTTCAATGTGAAGTTACAGTGAATCAACCGTAACTGTTGAGTGAATGTTGTGTAACGTATGGATCTCTAATTTGAAGATCTCTGAATCTGCCCTTTATTCTGTCAAAATACACTTTTGACCGTGTCTCTTCATCTTCTCAATTAGGTTGAAACTTCCGTAGCTAATTAACCTGTGGATGTGATTTGTCGGTCTCTTTGCCTCGTACCTCTTCTTAGAGTCTCGTCCAGCTGTCGTGTCTTTATTGCTCCACGTAGACTACTGAGTCATCAAGATTTATTACACGTGTGAAGCTTTTTTTTTTTACCAATACATCTGCCCCGAATAAGAACCCTGAATGGACGGAGAGTGATGTGTACTCTCTGGCATAGCACTGAAGTAGGGACTGGGGGATCTCGGGTAACTGGAATAACCGCTGGGTGAACTCTGAATGGTTGGAGGGCGGCAGGAACGCTCTGGCATGGTGCTGAAATGAGGCCTCGCTGGAACACCTCGGGGAGGTGGTGGGGGAGCTGAATATGGAGGCCTGCTGGGTTGACCTCTACCGAACTGACCTCTGCCCCTAACTGGAGCACCTCTGAAATCCCCGAAGAATCTGGCTCTCTTGTACTGGTGACCCTGCTCTCTGCCTCTCGATCGATAGCCCTCAATCCGGCGAGCTATCTCGACCACCAACTGATAGGGAGTCCCCATCTCCATATCTCGGGCCATGTTGGCCCTAATACCGGAGTGTAGCCCTGCTAAAAATCTCCGCACTCTCTCGGTATCAGTATCATGAGTGTGTGGCGAGAAACCTCTGAGAATCTAGCCTCATAATCTATCACTGACATCTTTCCCTGCTCCAGCTGCTCAAACTGATACCGCAGCTCCTCCCTCTCAGATGGTGGGATACACCTGTCTAGAAACATCTGAGTGAACTGCTCCTAAGTGATAGGAGGAGAATCTGCTGGCCTGCTGAGAATGTAGGACTTCCACCATCTGCGAGCCCTACCCTCTAACTGGAAGGTAGTGAAGTCCACTCCATGGGACTCTAATATCCTCATATTGTGCAGCCTGCCCCTGCACCTGTCAACAAAATCCCGGGCATCGTCGCCTCGCTCACCCCCGAAGACTGGAGGGTGCAATTGGGTCCATCTATCCAATAACTTCTACGGATCGCCGTCCGCAGCTGGTCTGGGCTCAGGTGCTGCTGCTATAGGCTGGACCCCGCCCACGGGCAGTGTACCTGGGGTATGATGTAATGCTGCTTCCTGACCTGTAGCCTAGGCGGTATTAGCCTGGCCCCCCTCCCGCCTGAGATGTGGCAGGATCTGCTGGAAATAAACCAGCCTGGGACATAGTGTTCATAAACCGCATCATACGGCCCATGATCTCCTGGAAGCCTGGCGCCTTCATAAAGTCCACTAGAGCAGAGTCTGCTGGGGGAACATCACCCTGCTCCTCTATAGTAGGATCCTCTGGTAGTGGTGCAACTGGATTAGCTCGGGGACGCCCTCGTCCCCTACCTTGGGCCGGTGCCCTCTCCCGGCCTCTGCCACGGCCTCGGACAACGGGGGTAGCGGCCCCTCCCAGGTCAGGAACATCGGATGCACGCGTCCTTACCATCTGTGAGAGAATAGAAGAATGAGATTTAGTAAATCATCGACTGCACGATAGAATAAAAATAAGGAGAGGTTTTCCTAACACCTTATAACCTCCTGAAGGTAAGTACAGACGTCTTTGTATCGATCCGCAAGACTCTACTGGGGTTGCCCATGACTCGTGAGACTTACGTGAACCTAGAGCTCTGATACCATGTTGTCACGACCCAAAATTATAACTCAGGTCGTGATGGCACCCAACAGTGGGGTCGGGCAAGCCAACATTCAATTTTCTAAGGGTTCTTTCTTATTTGATTAAACATTTCAACATATACCATGTTTTTAAAGATTAAAACATAAATCGAAAAGGATAATTGGCCAGTTTTAATCAAAAGCAGTCATAAGAGGTGTGTGCCAATATATATACAGACCCCTAACCCATAGTAACTATTACGTGTGCGCCAGGAACTAGTATCACAGGTCATACGACCATACTAACATAATATACAAAAGATATAATATACAGTCCCACTATCTGAAAGAAATAAACGGGAAATAAGCAAAACAAACTCCATGATGCTACCAAGGACCGTCAGGAGAAGCAGCTCACCGTGAAGTCAGGTCCAACTATGATCAAAATCGAGCTCCGGTCTGATAACCAGATGCACCCGCCTCACAACCTATACAATTAAGTATAGAAGCATAGCATGAGTACATAAACAAATATGTTCCCAGTGAGTATCCCGCCTAACCTTAAAGAAGTAGTGTGAGAGGTCGACTTGGCACTCAGTAAGGTCCAACAAAATGATTAAACAAGATATAATATTAGAACAAACATACAAGGATGATAATAACAGTAAACATTAAAGATAACTGTAATTCAAATAAATACTGGAAGTAAGTATACATTTACTACTTCATTTTTCCTTTTTTTTTTAAATATCTGCCCACTCAATATCCATAAACAAGTCATTAACAATTTAGCATGCGCATACAGGATAAGGACTACCGGCTTGAGCCATCATGATGATCATATATGTACACTGCCAAGGGTTGAACGGCCCGAACCGTAATATATCTATCTATATCGCCGTGGCGTACGAACCGCTCCCATGAGAGTGGGGGAAATAACACTCTGCTCGCAGAATGTAAATTGCGAAGCGGTCACATGCACACACAATCCACACATTATTCTTTATAAATTATTTTTCAGTGGAAAATCCCTAAAAGTTCTCAAATTCCATGATCTCAGGGAAACAAGCTGCATGTAACATTAATTCATTAAGCATATAGTTCATTTCAAGGAAAAACACAAGGTATGGTGTAGGCCTAACTACCCGAACATAACAATAATAGTCAGTACGTACGGACTCTCGTCAATTTGTGCGTACGTAGCCCACACAAACATTAGCACATAGCCATTTAAATCACCTAGGGGGACAGTTCCCTCTTATGAGGTTAGAAAGGAGACTCACCTCGCGTCGAACCTACTCCCTTGGTCAAGAATGCACCCGAAACTCCGAACTCGTCACCCAAGGACTCAAAACTAATCAAACATTACGTAAATATATCAAATTATACTCAAGGCATGGAATTTTCCTACTATTTAGTCAAATTCATCATTCTTGAAGAAATCCCAAAATACAACCCTGGGCCCACATGCTCGGATTCCGAAAATTCTTGAATGAAACACTCACCCATAACCTAAGGATCGTTAATATATGATTTTTGTATGATTTCATAACCAATTCACGGGTAATTCTCTAAATTCTCGAAAGCCCTATGTTACTACCCAAATCCTTAATTTTCCATTAATTATGTAGTTAAATTCAACTAGGAATTCATGCATTAACTAACTTTAGGATGGACTTCACTAACCTTTAAGTAGCTAGGTCGTGTTACTCTTTTCCAAGCTCTCAAGATCGTCTATGGTGGAAGAAAATGGAGTGAAAATGGGATAATCCTGCATCTAAAGACCTTGCTGCCTACAGGGGTTTCCCCACCTGCGACTCGACGACCGCACCTGCGGTCTCGCGCCTGTGAGAAAGGACTCGCACCTGCGGAAGAGGAGCAAGGGGCCTGGGCTCGCACCTGCGGCTCCGCACCTGCGGGAAAAGGGCCCGCACCTACGAGAATGAGGCAGCCCACCTGGGGTCATACCTGTGAGGCTGGGACCACAGGAGCGGTCCCGCACCTGTGACTGGGCAACCGCACGTGCGGTCACACCACATCAGGTGCACCAACAACTGCTTCAGCTGGTTTTTGGCCTTGTTTGGTGCTCGAGGGGCACCTGGACCAACCGAGCCCCCGTCTAAATATACCAACAAGTCCCAAATCATAATACGGACTCGCTCGAGCCTTCGGAACACCCACAACAACGATAAACTCAAAATCACACCTCAAAACCCCTAGAACCAAACTTAGGAACTTTAAGTTTCTAGAATTCGCTAACAATGCACCGAACCGACCTATACTACTCGGAATGACACCAAATTTTGCAGGCAAGTAGTAACTGACATAACGGAACTATTCTCGGTCTTGAAATTCTTTTCGGACCTCGATAACACAAAAACACATCCCAAACCACAATATGAACTTAAGGAAACTCTTATTTCGATATTGGGCGCTGAAACGCTCCCCGGTCATCCAAAACCCATTCCGAACATACGCCCAAGTCCGAGATAATCATACGAAGCTACCAGAACCGTCGAAACTCGATTCCGAGGTCCTTTACTCAAAATTTTGACCAAAGTCAAACTTGGCCTTAAAGGCCAACCTGAAGGAACCAAGTGTTCCAGTATCGCTCTAAACACTTCTGAATCCCGGACCACCCGCCCCCACAAGTAATAAATCACAATAAGCAGTTATGGGAAGTTTCATTTAGGGGAACAGGGTCCGATAACGCAAAACGACCTGCCGGGTCGTTACACGTAGGCAACCTCACTCTGGGGTTTGGTCACACCAAAACAAAAATCCACATTTCCCCAATATTCAAAGAAACCGAGGCATGATTTTATTTTTGATGGTTGTTCCATAAAAATGGTTCCAAAAGTCTTAATTCAGCTGAATAGATCTTTTTACCTTTCCCCGGTAATACCTTCTGATCAACTTTTGAGAATGCTAAGTCAGTATACTACGGGTGATGCCTCAGCCATTGTAAAGAGAGAAAAATAAATGAGAGAGTCTTATTCGTGAAAACTCTCACGGGCACTATAAGGCAACGGTGAGTTGAGAGAAAAGAAAATGAGAGAGGTCAATTGGTGAAAACCCACAAAGTGCATCGTTGATCGATTTAAAGCTTCTTATATCCCAGCACAAGAATGGTTAAGACAAAGAACTCAGTTTGAAAGTAATGTTTACAAGAGATTTTGAGAATTAGATGGTTCATTCAGATCGGGCATCCGGTCCAAAGTTCATGTCATGTTCATTGAAGTTAGTATATTCCTCCAGATAAGTCCTTTTTATTTTTATTTTCCCCCCTGAAAGGGATGCTTCTTGATTTGGTTGTAATACCTATTATTGCACCTTCTTATTTTCTTTCGCATTACTTTTTGATTCCTTTTCAAACTAATTTTGTAAAATCAAAGTAAAGAAAAGGTTGCAAAATTGATTACAGTTTCCCCGTTATATAAATCAAAGATTGTTGGGCATAATCTGTATGGGCAAATCCATAAAGCCATATGTGATTTTCCCTGATTGCAAAAGGCTTGAACGACTAAACAATTTTTCAAAGGTCAACAAAAGTTACTCAGTTAAAAGTTCTTTTGGGAGCAAGGTTGTTTGTACCATAAACACAAATGGGGATAGGCGCAAAATAGGAAGGTTTTGATGTTGAGAAAAAAGATCTCTAAAAAGTAAAGACAGAATCTCCCAGTAATTCATACGGCCATCAACAGAGCCAATTGTTCTAACAAGTGCAATGGACACTAGATCAAGTGGCCCAAGAGATCAAGGCCACAAATCGACCACCGTTTTAAAACTAATGAATATTTCTTTGTTCAGAACAGGAACAAAACAATTTTAGAAAACAGTTCGTAGAAGGACGAACATCACCAAATGAAGTTCTCAAATCCTTGATTTCCTTCTAATATACATGTAATCATGTTTTTTTTTGCATTATAGGGAACACCCTATCTTCACCTCGGGGTACTACATTCTCGGTTGAATTACTTTGTGCTAACATAGGGTACGACATTCCCTAGTATCATCTTGCCACGAGCCTCATTTTATTGCCAACATAGGGTACGACATTCCCTAGTAGCATCTCAGAATGCTACAAGCCTTATCTTATTTCCAAACACAGGGTACTAGATCCCCTAGTTGCATTAATTTCTGCCAACATAGGGTACGACATTCCCTAGTAGTATCTTAGAGCGCCACGAGACTCATTTTATTGCCAACATAGGGTACGACATTCCCTAGTAGGATCTTAGTGAGCCATGAGACTCACCTTATTTCTAACACAAGGTACTACATCCCCTGGTTGAATTTTAGTGCCAACATAGGGTACGATATTTCCTAGTAGCATCTCAGAGAGCCACGAGCCTCATCTCATTGCCAAACACATGATACTACATCCTCTGGTTGCATATTATTGCAAACATAGGGTACGACATTCCCTAGTAGCATCCTGAGTGCCACGAGCTCCATCTTATTGCCAAAACAGGATACTACTTCCCCTGACTACATTACTACTGCCAACATAGGGTACGATATTCCATAGTAGCATCCTAGAGTGCCACGATCCTCATCTTATTGCCAATACAGGATACTACATTCCCTGATTTCCTTCCATTATGTTAACATAGGGTACGACATCCCCTATTGTCAAAAAGAAAAAAAATAAGCCCATTTCTCTTTCAATTCTTCATTTTGCAATAGCTAAGATAGTTTATTATGTTTTTAATAATTCAAAAAAATTTCCTAGTGCAAACTGGGGCAATTTTTTTTTTGTTCGTTTTGTTTGTTTGTGGCTTGTAGGTTTTTCTGCAAAGCACAGATTGGATGTGCAAAAAAATAAGATTCCAGCTCTTGCCGAAGAAAATGGAATGTTTGATCTCAATACTAGCCGCAACCAGCTTTGACATAATGCATGCGGAGACATAGTGTCTCAAGATCTTCTCATCATCTGATCAAGAAACAAGCCTGTGAGAATATTTCATAGTCTGTTATATCGGAGAGCATCAAGTTTCAGTCTAAAGTACATGAAGAAAGCAAGCCAAGAATCAAGACAAGACTCCAGATGGAATTTAGATTAGAATTTTGTTACTCTTAGATTTCAAGAGTATGTAATTTTCTTTTCATTTTGATGTAATAGTAGGAGAACCTCGACGGAATTGTGCGTGACTCGACATCTAAGCATACTCTATTAGTCATTTTTCTCTTGAAGTACACGTGACCTAATTCCCTTATAACCCGGATATGTAGGATTCCTAAAACCAAGGCTCGGTCACAACCCCTTCTTTTATCTTCTTTTTCATTTAAATAATAGTGAGGTAAAAAATCAGTCACCTTGTTCATTTTCTTTGTCTGAAAACTCTTCATGTTTCCAAGCAAAGAAGGGCATGCTGTGAACAACTAATTTTTTACCACACCAAATTATATATTAGTGTAAATATTCCTTTTATGTCTAATCTTGATGTTTTAAACTTTCATCTTAGTCTTAGTAGATTTTATTTGAAAAAAAAGAATATAAATACTCACATCTTAGAGTACAAATTTTATTCCTATAATATAAGAAATTTTTGGTTAATCTTCTTATATTTATATTAATTTATCTTTAAAAAAAATAACTTTAATAGATAAAGTTTTTTATTTTAAAATCTGATTTTTCTTATATTTTTATTTTACTAATCTCATTATCCCCACCTTTCTAGCCTAACTCCCCACTCTTCACATCACTCACTTCCACTTTCTCTCATATTCACCCATCACTTCCCATTTCCACCACTCATCTCACCGTTAACCCACACATCTATAAATAACACAAAAGAAAAAAAATGCAGAGGGAGAAGAACCCTCAAGCTAAAGACGGCAACATCGAGTTCTTTGAAAAACAAAATTCAAAAAGTTGAGGAACTCATAGCATCAATCTCCTTTTCTCAAAATTGAAAACACACACACACACATGATAGGAGATAGAAAACGAAGATAAAAAAAAAATAAGGGAAAAGGGGCTCTCATCTTCTCCATATACACAAGAAGGAACGACAAAGGCACACACCCAAGAAACATATTGGAGCCGCCTCCCTGTTGCTTCTCTTCCTTCACCATAACTTCATCTTCTTCCTCCACCATTCCGCACCCCAAACATCCAGCCATGTAAATCTCTCAAACCAGCCCCAAACCGCCCTAAAACAACAGCGAAACAGCTCCAAAAGATTGCTGAAATCAGCCCTCCAAATCACCAAATTCTAGCCTGAAAACGCCGGCCAGAGCAACCCCAAAACAACAGCTGAAATATCCTGCAATCATCCGGAAAATACAGCCATGAAACAGCCTAAATCGAGTAAAAAACATAGCAAAAATCAGCCATATAAACCACCCATTTTTCTCCAGATCTCAACTTGCTCACACCGCATTAAATCGCCTTACGTCCGGCGTAAAAATCACTCACATGAATAGCCACAGTCGAGGTCATCGAGTCGAGGTTCGAGGTCGCCGGTAAGGGATTCAGTCCGAGTTCTGGTTGTTGACTCGTGTGTCAACTTTTGTATCCCAATGTGATCAACGTTAAAGATTTCAATTCGAGCTTCTTTCCTTAATTTCCAATTTGTATTTTTTGTGTTTTACTCACTTCTGTTTACGCCTATTTGTATGTTTGCTTTATAAATCACTAGTATTACTTGATATTTGTTTTAGTTTTGTGGTATTTATGCTTTTCTAGACATTTTAATAGCAAACGAATAAGAATTGTTTGTTGTATCAAAGTTTAGGTGTGTCCTAGTTGGTTTCTACTTACTCAAAATGCTCCGATTATCTTTCTGGACTTTGTTATTTCTCAGGTCAATTTCATATAACTTTTTTTTAGTTTATGAAGTACTTGACATGTGAAAAATTGATTTCTAAGCGTAAGGTTATCTACTAAGAGGAGTATTTTAGAATTAAATGAGTCGTAAATTGATATGTTGGATAGAAAAGAGAGTTGAGTTTGACTTGTTAAAATAATGTGTTGGCCCTTAGCTTAATACCTAGATTACATTATTTTTTTCAAAATTTCCCTAATTCATATCCTCACAAAAATCTCAAACTTAGGAAAGAAATAAATTATGAATACGCTAGAAAAACTTTAGAGGTACTTTGTATATTAGCCAATGTGTTCATACCCGAACCTTGGATTAATATGCTTAATAATAAAGATCATGGGCGCATTCCGCATCTCGGCGCCTTTAAATTAAAAATAATTATGTTATAACCATGTGTTCATTCCGTACCTTGGTTTAACATTTAATTTCAAAGAAATGCCTTGTGTGCATACCGCATCTTGGTGAATACAATTAATAAAATATAATAATTTATTAAGCAGTAATCAATGAGCCATAATCAATGAAATACAAAAATAGCTAAAACTTGATTTAAGCCTTACATTAGTCAATAAAAGCGACCGTACTAGAACCACGGGACTCGAAAGGTGTCTTACACCTTCCCCTCGGTCAACAAAATTCTTTACTCAGTCTTTTGTTTTTGTAGACCATAAATTAAGAGTCAAATTTTCCTTTTGAAAGGGGATTCAAATAAAAGGTGACTTGGAACAACAAACTCAATTCCAAGTGGCGACTCCAAATAATAAATAATCCCTTTTCAAAACGTCACTTTAATTGGAAAAACTCTTCAACTCAACCTTGTAATAGGGTTGTGTGGAAAAAAGGAGGTGTGACAAAAGGCTACGACCAATTTAACATGGCTCGTAGACGCCCTAAATCCGTAACAAAAATAATCCTTCAAAAAAGAAAAAATTCTATCATAACAGGTTCTAAGAGGATACCCTTGGCAAAGTCACAAATCTAAGACATTTCTAGAAAAGCTTCGATAATATCGAGACCCAAAAACTCTAACAAATGCATGGGTTTTTCGTACCCTCGAACACAACCTTATTATCTCATGCTAAGTCATTTCAACCTTTATGATTACAAATTACAAAGCAAAAAAAAAAACTTAAGAGATGAAAGGGAAAAGAAATCCTTGTATTTATATATAAAATTATCTTTTTTACAAGGGTCAAATTGGCCAAAAAAATTTTCAACAGCCCAGAACAACCTCAGAAAAAGTGCCAAAAAGAACAAAAAAAATTCTAAGTACTAAGAGGCTCGGTCTCCATCAGAGGCAGCATCTCTGTCCTCGTGGTCTTCCCCATCTTTAAATTCACTGAGGCTATCTGAGTCATCCTCGGGGAAGGCCTGCTTCCGAGCCCGATTTTCTTCTACTTAGCCATTCTTGACCTCGGCCACGATGTCGAAATACTAGTCTTGAGCTTCCTCGATGTCTTCCCTCCGTGCTTTCCATTTTGCATGATCTATCATGCTCCTAGACTTGGTCAGGATGGCCTCAACATCAATTTCAATTGGCTTACCTTTTCATCAGCTTTGATACCGATCGCGGCCACCTCAGACTTAGCCTCCTCGAGTTTGTTGGCAGCCAAATCCAGCTGAGACTGAAGCTCCTTGATCTTCTTGGACTGCGCCGAGTTTTTCTCTTTCTCACCTTGATCTGAGTCTCGGCCGAATCCAAATGTGCTTGGACGATCTCCTTCTTCGCGGTCAGGATATCCATGTGTTTCTTGAAAGCTTCAGCCTCAGCTTGTATCTCGTCCACCTTCTTGTCGAGCCATCCGATCTTCTCAAGCCTTTGTTGGATCTACAGAATCAGATCATTAGTCATTACCTCTAACTCGTCTTCACTATCATGAAGTATTGGAAAACTTGCTCAGACATCAGTATGCTCATCTCGAGCTGCGACCAAATCGTCCTGAAGTTTCTCACTGAGGATCCTATAGGTGTCTCTTTCCTCGGTAAGGCCGTGAACCTCAGCCTTGTGCTCCTCTCGAAATCTGAGGAAGGCTTCTTAGTGCAACACCGAGGCCTGCAAATAAGGAAGAAGATGTTAAGAATAATCTGCATTAATAAGTAAGAAAGAGATTCTCGAAGATTACCCGATTTAGCGTGTGTTGAGACTCATTGAACTGCCAAGTGGCCCCCATAACGTTCATCACGGATTGGTCCTCCTCAGTCACCAAGCCTCTCTGATAGCTGGCCACCAGGACAGGGGAAGATAAGACTCGGGAATTCTCCGGGATCGTAAACACTAGATGCCATCTGCGGCTTGGGTTAGCGCTTAAAGACAGAATTGGTCCACCAACATCGAGGTTGATGAAGATCCAGTGGCACCCAGTGAAAGTATTTTCATCGGCACTGGTAAATCACCAAATCCGGTAATATCCTCAGAAGTAGCTACTTGAAGCCCATCAAAGAGAACATGGAGATCAATCCGATGACTATCCAACATGCTGGCCTCTCGAATCATGGTATCCTAAATCTGAGGGGGGATTTCAAAATATCAAGCACCCCGAGCTCGACCCCGGGGAAATTCTCCATTGTTTGGGAAGCCTTGCCTCCAGTCTCTCTCTCCACCGTCTTAGTTGGGAACAGGGCGGCCTCTGCTTTTTCTGATTCAGGGATCTCGGCCGAAGCTCCCTCATCAACTGCCTCCGGGTCTGAGGGCTTTCGTACCGAAGCAGTAGCCCGCGTACGGGCCACTAGCCTGGAGTTTTCTTCTTCTTCTTCTTATTCTTAGGACTCATCCATTAATCGGCGAATTGAGTCCGAGGACATGACACCAGCATTCGCCTTGGGCTTATGAGGTTTCTTCACTGGTTTTTTCTTTTCTGAGCCTAGTGGACTTGGAGCCCTTTTTCTCCTCCTCGGTCGGATTTGGATCTGATAGCTGGGGGAGGATTTCCTCATCACTGGAAGGGGGTCTCATTGCAACATCCTTCGCGAGACCTGCAAAAAAAATGGAGATGAGTTAGTTTTAGAAAAGGCCGAAACAATAAACAATCCGAGACAAAAATTTACCATGGTTGCGAGCCTGCCATCGACCCTTTGATAACTCCATCCAGGCACTTTCGGAGTAAGGCCTCTGAGACACCAGGACTTCAACCCATCGCTTCAATACTGAAATCGGGTCTAGCATCTGGGCCACAACTGCAACACCAAAATGGATAAGGAAAGATGGAAGGAAATAAAATGACAAAGCACGCATTGAAGGTAAAATCGCTTACGATTCATGTTCCCCTTCTCTGGGAACGACATGTCTTTGTCAAGAATCAGGTCTGATGTCCTTATTTGAACAAATCTTCCCACCCAGCCTCGATCCAGAGACTCGCCGATGCTGGAGAATAAGGCCCTTCTGGCCCGACGAGCAAGCTTGATCAGTCCCTCTCAATAGAATCGGGGACTGTAAAAACGCATGAGGTGATCGAGGGTGAAAGGACATCCCTCGATCATGCTCGTAAAGAAATGGAGGAGAATGACTATTCTCCAAAATGAAGGGTGGATACGGTGACATTGTATCTTTTGCAGAAGGCGACGATTATAGAGTCTAAGGAGCTGAATATAAAGGAGTAAGTGTAAATACTTAGACACCCCTCCACATAGGTGGTGATAGATTTCTCAGGAGAAGGAACGACCACATCTTTGTTCACCTAGTTTCACTCTTCCTTGGCCTTTTCGAGGATGTCCTCGGTGATGGTGCATATATACCTCGACATCGGCTCGCATCGGCCCTGCAACAAGGAGGTCTTGTCTATTTTGAAGTCAGTGACGGTTGGGCACCCCGTTGGAACGAATTCCTCAAGATGGGGCTCCGCCGCAATCTCATCACCGGTAGGATTTGATATAAAAGAAACCTCTTTTTGCGGCACAGTTTTAGATGTTTTAGCCATTTATGAACAACAAGTAAAAGAGTAAGGATGTTTATTAAAGTTCAAAGAGTTTTGGATAAAAAAAAAGTGAAGCAGGGAACCTTTGGCTGGATTGAATCTTTTGCGATCGAAATGCACTCTTCCCCTAACATTCCAACATAGGGAAAAGAAAGCAAGAGCAGAAAAGGCTTTAATTGTAAAAGTTTGAATGAGAGAGGGTTGAGGCTTTTTATAGGTAGAAGACAACGATTTAGAACTGGCAGTGGACGACCAGCACCTGACGAGCATTTAACGCCTTGGTAACTGGACCGATGGGATATTTCATCTCTTATGTCACGGTCGACTCATAGAGATGGACTTCGGGAATTCATGTTGTTTCTCATCACCTTATTTATGAGAAACGAGGGGACTATCTGTATAGGGTCAGAATGGGCCTACCCTTCTTATGACTAATCGAGGTTGGATCATGATAGGCCATGATTGGATCTCGCGATATATCGAGTCTCAGTACGAAATCAGATTGCTGAACCCTTAATTAAGAGACCAATCAAGGATGAGTTGATCCATGATCGAGACCAAGCGAGATCGATGGAAATTTACCTAGTCAAGTAACAGTAAGTCAAAATATCCATAATCGCGCGAGGATCACAGCGAGAATCTCGACACGTATCAAGATGAGGCTGATTAATTAGCCAATCAGGGGATTTATTAATGTATTTAGAGTTGTACCATAAGTAGAACTCCCCTACTATATAAAGGGGGCCTAATCATTTGTAAAATCATCAGGTTCACGCAATTCCAAGCAATATACTATCCTTTTTCTTGATGTTTTCAATACTCTGTTCATATCTTATTTTACTCATTCATTTGGTTCGAGGGTAATTTGTCTCGAGGGCCAAAGCTGCGCATATCAATTGGTTTTCTCCATTTTTCTTTATAGTCAATTTTAATATCTATTTACATATTTTCTCAGTTTGTGCTAAGTTAGATCACGTATCGTTAAAATCACATATAAATTCAATTGTTATCCACTTTTAGGGTAAACAATTATTGACATGGACCTAGCACTGGACTTGGCACCGTGGGGCATTTGGTTGAGTGGTCCTCAAGGCTGCCTCACCAATTTAAGCCATAACCTCGTGCAAGCACTCCAAATGCAGCGCCAACACTCTTCATACACTTAAAGGCATCGTGCAAACATAAATGAAATAATTCTCGTATAGCACCGACTCCAGGATTTTTAGTAATGAGATCCAAGATTTGAAGAGTTTTTTTTTTCGGTGATATTTATAATAATTAATAGTAAAAATTTTGACACCAGGGTTTACATAAAAAAATTTAAAGCAAAATACAAATAAACCATAATTTAAAATTAAATTATATATAGGTTAACACTAATAAGTTGGTATGTTACTAAAGTAACTTTTTGTTTTAAAATCTAAATTGCTAATACGAAACATAAATGTCATGATCAAATTTCTGGCTGAGTCTTAAGGGGCACTCAATCTTAACATGACCGAGAAAATTAAATATTTTATTCTTTTTTAAATGTGGAACACTATGCAACCCTAGGAAATACTTAATATATAAATTCAACCATACATCTTGCTCACATTAAGATTTGGAGCTGATAAACACAAGAAGAATGAAGATTGAAGAATGTAACAGTTAAAGAAAAAAGGAGAAGAAGAAGAAGAAGAAGAAGAAGAAGAAGAAGAAGAAGAAGAAGAAGAAGAAGAAGAAGAAGAAGAAGAAGAAGAAGAAGAAGAAGAAGAAGAAGAAGAAGAAGAAGAAGAAGAAGAAGAAGAAGAAGAAGAAGAAGAAGAAGAAGAAGAAAGGAAGTGAGAGAGAGAGAAACAGAAATATGATAGAGTGAGACTAAAGAGATTTTTCTTTATTAAGTAATTTCTGAGTATAGATACATGTATAGAGAGAGAGAGAATCTAAGAACTACAGCAGCTCTATGAGCACTGCTACTAACTGCAACTGTGTAACTAATTTTGTAACTGATTTTCAACTGACTTAACTAACTTAACTAACTTTTGAATATGTGAGATGAGTAAGAATTTTAGCTGTCTATACTTCTTATTTTCTTCCATTATACTCAATACTCCCCCTCAAGCTAGGTGGAGTAAAAATGTTAAGTAATCCTACCTTGGACCTGAGATACAGGTGTTGAATTTTGTTGAATCCATTTGTTGAATCCATTTGTAAGTATGTTAGATGGTTGTTCAGTGGTGCTGGTGTATTCTGTCTTTACAAGTCCCTTGTATTTTCTCTCTTATGAAATGACAGTCTATCTCAACATGTTTTGTTCTTTCGTGGAAGAATAGATTAGCTGCAATTTAAATTGCAGCTTTGGTGTCACTCTAAATAGCTAAAGGAAGATAAAACTTGAAGTTGATTTCTTTAAGCATTCCTAATAACCATGTCAATTCTGCTGCTGCTGAGGCCATGCTCCTGTATTCAGATTCAGCAGAGCTTATTTAAATTGTGGTTTGCTTCTTTGATTTCCGAGACACAGTTGACTCACAAATCTTCACTAGCAAAACCAATGTTAGATTTTCTTTTTTTGTGGACATGCTGCCCAATCAGCATCACAAAATGCTGTAATTTTGTCTTGTGGTTTATTGGATAGAAGTACACCTAGTCCAGTCTCATTCTTAATATACTTAACTATTCTTTGAGCTGCTTGCATGTGTGATATTTTTGGTTGCTGCAGATATTGACTTAGGTTCTGCACTGAGATGACCCAAAAGGTCATTCCGTATATTTCTAGCTAATTCTGTGTTCCGAGATCGTGAAAACCTTCTTCTATCTCACCTTTATTTACTTGTGCAACCGGGACGTGTAGCCGGGAATCCTTTATGTGAAAAACTGATAAAAATGATAATTTTGTATTTGAAATTTGAATAATGTTGACTTCTGTCAATGTTGTTGGTAAACGGACCCAGACCCATGATTTGACAGTCCCGGAGGGTCCGTAGAAAAATATCAGACTTGGGTGTATGCCCGGAATCGAATTCCGAGGTTCCAAGTCTGAGAAATGAATTTTTAAAAGAAATTGTTTTCTGAAAATAAAAGAGGTTTTTGAAAATGAAATTATATATGAAACCTATGGTATCGGGCCCGTATTATGGTTCCAGAGCCCGGTACAGGTTCGACATAATTTTTGTGCCATATATGTGAAGTTTGGTAAGAAACGGACTTCATTAGATTGATTCGAACCGTAAATACAAAATTTAATGTTTAAAGAAGTTTTGAAGAATTTCATTGATATTTGGTTTAATTCATCATTTTCGTATTGTTTTATGTGGTTTGAAACCTCTAGCGAGTCCGTGTTAGGTTATAAGACTTTTTCGTGCATTTAGACGGGGTCGCGGGGGCCTCGGGTGTGTGTCGGATAGGTTTCGGGTCCGTTTTCTCTCATTTTCCTCTACTGTTTCTGCTATCTGGTGTTCTCTTCTATGCGATCGCATAGACATATCCGCTATCACATAGTGTAAAATGGACCAGCCCAGTTTTCCTTAATAGCGATCGCACAGTCTTCTTCATGATCACACAACTTTGTAGACTTCACTCTACGCGATCGCGCATGTGCCTTCGAGATCGCTTAAAGCGTTTTGGCCAGTGACAATTGTTCCTCTTCGCGATCGCATTATTTCCCCCGCGATCGCAGTACTTTAAGCCTGGGTAGCCTTTCTTTTCTTCTCCAACGATCGTAATCAATGTTCCGCGATCGCGATTCATTAAACATCTTGGCAGAATATAAGTTTTCCAAAATCGGAGTTTCACCATGTTTAACATATTTGGACTTCTAGAGCTCGGATTTTGGCGATTCTTTGAGGATTTTCACGAAAATCTAATGGGTAAGTATTTTCCACTATAATTAATTATATTTCATGAATTAGTTCTTGTTTTTATCATTTAATTTGGGTTTTGGGTTGAGGGAATTGTGGGTTTTGAAAGAAAGCTTCAAAAATGTAAAATCATGATTTGAAAGACCAAATGTTATCGGAATTGGATAAATTTAGTATGGGTGAACTCATATCGGAATAGGTAAACAGAATTTGTAAAATTTGCCGGGTTCCGAGGTGCGGGCCCGGGGGTCGACTTTTGGGTCGATTTTTATAATTTTGTAAAGATTGAAACTTTATTATTCGGAATTGTTTCTTATACGTTTTATGTATATTTTGAAGTTGTTTTAGTTGATTGTGAGCCGTCTTGAAGTCTTTTCTCCCGAGGAGTCTATTTTTGAGTACCGGGTTGTCGTCTTTGAGGTAAGTATCTTGCCTATCATTGTGGGGGGGAACTACCCCTTAGGATTGAGTCTTCCTTGTTAATTGTAGTCCGAGTATGCGAGGTGACGAGTGTGTACTCGGACTTATTTGCAATTAGATTGGCCTTTTAGGATTCATAGATTCTTATATTACCTGTGTATGATTTGTAATTATTACAATCTCAATCCTTGGTTGTTAACTTCATCCCTTCCTGTTTATATTAGAATTATTTGTTTTTCGATTCCTTCGTGGGCTATTTAACCTTACTTGACTTAACTGAATATTCTACTTCTCTCATCATCATGCTATATTTTCTTCCTAGCTTGCCTAATTGACTATAATTAGTGTCATCTAGCCCTATAGTTGTTTAGCCGTAGTTGGATCATCCGTTCTTGAGTGTCAAGCATGCCCATGAGTCTTACGTTCTGAATTATATGATTTTCCCCTTAAGTGCTACTTAGGTCTAGTTGATAAACATTTATGTTGTTGATATTCCCTTGATGTTGCCTATTATTGGGCCTTTGTTTAAGCTGCATTTTATTCCGTGAAGTTAACTGTTTAGGTGAGATTGGTTATAGTTGTTTCCCTTGCCGGTATGTTATGGTTTCTTTTACCGTTTATGTTGTTAATGATATGGTTTGTATTGTTGATTCCCTAGCGGGGATGTGATGGTTTCTATTACTGTTTATGTTGTTAATGATATTGTTTGTACTGTTGACTCCCTTGCCGGGATGTTGTGGTTTCTTCTACTGGTTATGATGTTAATGATATTGTTTGTATTTTTGACTCCCTTGCCGGGATGTGGTGATTTACGGTTCATATTGTTGGTATTTCCTTGCCAAACTGTTGTTCTTGATATTGTTTGGGTGAGGAAGAGTGTAAAGCACGAAGGGTGATGCCGTGTATTTATTTATTCATTTATTGTGAGGATGGGAGTGTAAAAGCATGAAGGGTGATGCCGTGCCATGTTATGATATTAAAGCACAAAGGATAATGTCGTGCCATGTTATGATATTAAAGCATGAAGGATAATGCCGTCAAATGTTATGATATTAAAGCACGAAGGATAATACCGTGCCGTATCTATTTATTTATTGTGAGGATGAGAGCAAAAGAACGAAGGGTGATGCCATGCACTTGTTTTGGTAAGGATGAGAGTAAAGCACGAAGGGTGATGTCGTGCACTTGTTTTGGTGAGGATGAGAGTAAAAGCATGAAGGGTGATGTCGTGCACCTGTCTTGGCATTTTATTCTGTTGTTTTCAATTTGGATACTCCTACTGATATCTTACTGCATTTATTGACAAGATTTGATATTTCTCCTGTGCTGCATGGCAATTTCTAAGTTACAGACTGAGTTCCGGTAGATAAATCTTGAGGATATTTTGATGAAGAGATTTTATTGAGAAGTGCCATTGAAAGAGTAATGGTTTCGAAGGGGATTATGTCTGAAGAATTTTTATTTGGAAAGTATACTCGAAAAGCAATTGTCTTGCAGAAAATGATATTTGGAAGTCATTTATTGGGAAGGTATATTGGAAAATTACATATTTTGAAAGAAACTATGTTCTGAGCATTTTTCTTTATTAAAGGTACATATATATACACATTTAGAGAGAATATGTTTTAAAGGAAATCTTTCTATACTAAAATGATTATATCTTCAAAGTTTTCAATAGAGAGATCATGGATTCAGTCTTTCGGAGATGCTTTGAGAGAGGTTGCACCTCAGTTCCTTTGGGATGTACGGCGCGCGGAGTTTGAGAAGTGTTGCCAGGGCGCTGTGTCACTATTGGAGAATGTTGTTAGATTCAGTGAGTTGGCCAGACATGCACTTCGCTTGGTTGCTTAAGTTAGGAGATGAGTCTGTAGAGTCATTTGGGAGATTCAGTCATGATATTCGATTCAGCTGGACTCGGTTAGAGTAGGATTCCTTGTCTCAGCAGGTAGTAGGGATCGCTCGCCGGTTAGAAAGCACGTGGGACCGGGGGCGAGAGGACAAGCGAGATCAGGGAGATATTTCAGGGAAGCAATGAGGCCTCGTAGATCGAAGGAATCTATTGGTCTATATTATGGAGGCAAGGTACGAAACGGTAGAAGTTTTGTGGGTCAACCAGTTCAGTTTGCATTACCAGCTTCGCATGGGATTTCAGGTACTCATTGGTCTCAGAGGATTCATATTATGTGTTTTTCCACAGCCATGTCGGCAGAGAGATTGTTTTCAGTGTGGAGATGTTAGCCACAGGGTGAGAGATTGTTCCAGGATTCAGGTAGGTGTGTGGTAGCAAGGTATTATGGTGAGTAAAGGGCGTCAAAGAGGGGGAGACCCGACCCATTGTTGTGTTTCATATAGTAAAATAGAGGTCTTTGTGCCAGATATCATCACCCAGGTATGTTTTGATGTGTTACAGAGGGGAACCGATTGTATTTCATTATAGCTCTGCTGGTCGAGACAAGTTCCCTTATTTGTTGTTTCAGTTATGGGTGAGTTCCATGTTTGCACTCCATTTTGTGTTTACTCCTGTTGGGAGATTCTGAGTAGTAGCTCGTGTCTATCGTTGTTTTATTCATTCTTGATAATAGTTAATCTGGCAGTGAGTCGTTATTGTTATTCGTGGTAAAATTTATGTGATTTTCCAAAATATTTTATTTACGAGTTGTGATTTGATACTCTATCGAGATGTGAGTTCAGTAAGCGTTATGATTTTATCAGCTGAGATGAATTCGTGGAGGAATTTCAATTGGTGTGATATATTTTCGGTATGTGATTCAGAGTTGAGGACGAGTTCCTCTTGATATTTGTGGTTTGATATGTTTGGACCGGGCTGAGTACCGTAGTGGAAATTTTATCAGGTTGGTATCCTTGTGATATGTTCATATGCTTTGCTTCCTCCTTGTTATATTGTTTTTGGTAAGTCAGTATTTATAGAGATTTGTGCCTATGGGCTTTTGTTTGATAGATCCTTTATATGTTTCTATTTTCATATTCAGTCATTTTATTATGTGTTTCCTTAGTTCAGTTGTGCGATGTGTGCCTGGTGGTGTTAGTTTTGGCTTGGTGATTCGGGTGTTTAATAATGAATACTTCGTGTATGGTGCATCATTATCAATATTATGAGGTTTGGAACAAAATTCCTTCAGATGTGAGGCTAATTGCCAATGTCGAGTTGATCTCGGGCAGCTATTGTGATCAGAAGTGTTATATGAGCCTATGTGTGATGTACTATGTTGTGTGGTCGTGCCTTGTGGGTGTAGTCATAAGTTGATGCAGCTGATTGAGACTAATGCCAGATATGGATTTTCCTTGCCAAATTGTTTTTCTTGATATTGTTTAGGTGAGGAAGAGTGTAAAGCACGAAGGGTGATGTCGTGTATTTATTTATTCATTTATTGTTAGGATGAGAGTGTAAAAGCACGAAGGGTGATGTCGTGCCATGTTATGATATTAAAGCACGAAGGATAATGTCGTGTCATGTTATGATATTAAAGCACGAAGGATAGTGATGTTCCATGTTATGATATTAAAACACGAAGGATAATGTTGTGCCATGTTATGATATTAAAGCACGAAGGATAATGCCGTGTCGTATCTATTTATTTATTGTGAGAAGTAGAGTAAAAGCACGAAGGGTGATGCCATGCACTTGTTTTGGTAAGGATGAGAGTAAAGCACGAAGGGTGATGCTGTGCACTTGTTTTGGTGAGGATGATAGTAAAAGCACGAAGGGTGATGCCGTGCACTTGTCTTTGCATGTTATTCCGTTGTTTTAAATTTGGATATTCCTACTGATCTCTTACTGCATTTATTGACAAGATTTGATACTTCTCCTGTGTTGCATGGCAATTTCTGAGTTATAGACTGAGTTCCGATAGATAAATCTTGAGAAGATTTTGATCAAGAGATTTTATTGAGAAGTATCATTGAAAGAGTAATGGTTTCGAAGGGGATTATGTCTGAAGAATTTTTATTTTGAAAGTATACTCGAAAAGCAATTGTCTTGCAGAAAATGATATTTGGATGTCAATTATTGGGAAGGTATATTGGAAAATTACATATTTTGAAAGAAACTATGTTCCGAGCATTTCTCTTTATTAAAGGTACATATATATACAAATTTAGAGAGGGTATGTTTCAAAGGAAATCTTTCTATACTAAAATGATTATATCTTCAAAGTTTTCAATATGAAATGATGTTTTAAAGGTTTCCATCAGTTGATTGATTTAGTTGTAACGACCCGACCGGTTGTTTTGAGCTCTAACGCGTCGTTCAGCGGTTTAAAGTCGTGATCAACTCCATTTCAGGTATTATGACTTGTAGGTGTGGCCGAAATTGAATTTCGGGAAGTTTAGAGTTGATTTGTAAAGAAAATTCTCATTTCAGAAGCCTTAAGTTGGAGAAATGGAGTAAGATTGGAATTTTTAGTAAACGACCTAAGAATCAGGATTTGAAGGTTCCTGCAGGTTCGTATAATGATTTTGGACTTGGACGTATGTCCGGATCGGGTTTTGGATAACCCGGGAGCGTTTCAGCGTATATTCTGGAAGTCCACATTTTTGAAGGAATTTCCTAAGTTTGTCTTGAAGCGCATTTCAGTGATATTAATGTCTGTTTGGGATTCCGATTCTGGGAATGGCTTCGTATGGTGATTATGGAGTTGGGAGCGCGATTGGAAGTGAATTCGGATGTCTGGAGTTCATTTTCAAGTCATTTGGCTAAAGATAGAAATTTGAAGGTTTTGAAGAATCCGACTGGAAGTAAAAATTTTGATATCAGGGTCGGAATGCGATTCCGGAAGTTGGAGCAAGTCCGTATTGAATATGACTTGTGTGCAAAATTTGGGGTCAATCGGAGGTGATTTGACGGGTTTCGGCATCGGAAGTGAAAGTTTGAAATTTCAAGTTTATAAAGTTCGAATTTTAGTGTGGTTCGTGATTTCGGCATTTTGTGATGTGATTTGAAGTCTCGAGTAATTTCATGGGATGTTATGGGACTGAGTCGTGTGTTTGGACGGGGTTCCAGGGGCCTCGGCTGTGTTCCGGGGTGGTTTCGAGTCAATTCCGGGTGATTTGTTGCTGCTGTCTTCTGGTGTTTCTGTTGTGCAATGCGATCGCGGCCATTGTTGTGTGATCACAAAGAAGGAAAATTAAAAGGGTTGAAATTTAGGATTGTGCGATCGCACGTATGGTAGTGCGATCGCATAGAAGGAATTGAATGCTGCTGGATTTTTGCCTATGCGATCGCAAGGATGAGAATGCGATCGCACAGTGCATTAAGGAGGCTGTGGGATTATTTTGTTTATGAGATCGTGGTGCAATGTTTGCGATCGCATAGTGTGTTTTTGGAGGCCTCTGATATTTGGCTTATGCGATCGCGGTTGAAGGAGTGCGATCGCACATAAGGTTTACCTGGGCAGTGTTCTATTTTAAACGGGAAAATTTCATTTCTTCCCCAAATTTCATTTGGTTGGGGAAATTTTGGAGGATTTCAAAGAGTGATTTTCATCAAGAATCAAGAGGTAAGTGATTCCTTCTCATTTTCAAGATAAGTTCACGGTTTATACATGGAATTAGACATGAAAATTGTGGGAAAATTTGGTTTTTTTAAGAAACCCTAGAAATTTGGTAAATTTGATTTTAACCACGAATTAAGCATGGATATTTGAGTAAATTGTATATTTGAACTAGTTAAGCTATGGGTAGAGTTTATCTTCTAGAAATTTTGGATTCCGGGCATGTGGACCCGAGGGCATTTTGGTCAATTCACCAAGCGGAGTTGGGAAAGTATATAATTTGAATTTGTTGCAAGTATTAGAATGAATTTTCATTGCTTTGCCCGTTATTTGGTAATTTTGGGGCGTTGTGCATCCATTGGAGTCGTCGGAAGGGCTTGGAAGCCAGTTATGGGACTTCGGAGCGAGGTAAGTCTCCTTTCTAACTTTTTGAGGGGGAATTGCCCCCCCCCCCCTAGGTGAACTAATTAAGTATGTGCTACTATCTTCAGGGGGTACGTATGCACGAGGTGACGGGAGTCCGTCCGTATCTACTATTATGCCATGTCCGGGTAGTCTAGGACCCACTAGCAAGCCTTACCTGTTGTACCTGTGATCCTGCCTGTAATATTAGACTGCTAGTATAATCGAAATCGTAATTGAATATCTAAAGAAGACTAGAGTTCATTTTCTTAATCATCTAGAAAGAGAATTGATTTCCTCCGTGGATAATTGTATTCCGGATAAGGTTATATTATTGAATATTATTAAACTTCGCAAATGAATTTCGAGAAAAGATTTAAATACTATTTTTGTGATTTTTTAAATAGAAATTTGGCATTTTCTTGAGTATTTGTTTTCCCAATGTAGTCGGGCTGGACTGTTGATTGTGCATGACTGCATGTGACCGCTTCGCAATTTACATTCCGCGAGCGGAGTGTTATTTCCCCCACTCTCATGGGAGCGGGCCGTACGCCACGGCGGATTGAAAAATACACTTATGGTACGGGCCGTTCGACCCTCGGCAGTGCATAGATATGATTATTTTATGGCAAAGATGCACTTATGGTTCGGGTCGTTCGACCCTCGGCAGTGCACAAACATGATTATTTTTATGGCTCAGGCCGGTTGTCCTTATACCGTATGCGCATGCTTAATTGTTAAATATTTTTTTCTGGATTTTGAAGTGATAAGATATTTGGGGGAAAATAATAGAAGTAACTGTTTATTTAAGATATTTGGGGGAAAATAAAGAAGGAACTGTTTATTTAAGATATTTGGGGGAAAACAAAGAAGAAATTGTTTATTTAAGATATTTGGGGGGGAAATGAGGAAGTAGTAATTGTTTATTTACTTCCGTATTTACTTGGATTTCAGTGCCTTATATATTTGCTGCTTTATTACCTTTACATGCCTACCGTGTTCATCATATTCTGTTAAATTAATTTGTTGGACCTTAGTGAGTGTCTAATTCGAGCTCTCGTCACTACCTCTCTAAGGTTAGGCGGGCGACTTACTGAGTGCACATTGTTTTTGTACTCATGCTACACTTGCTGTGCATTTTTATTGCAGAGGTACTTTCATAGCGATGTGGCGGATTCGGAGACTTGGGCGAGCTGCATCATCCAGAGGCGATCCGCAGCTGACAGAGTCTCCCTCATATTGTATTTATTTTCATTTTAAATTCCTTGTCCAATTTGTATTTCAGACAAGCTTTGTGATGATTGTATAAATTCTTAGAAATTTCTCGTGTACTTGTGACAACGGGTTTTGGGATGTGTTGGGATATATTTGCTAAAATGGAATATATAAACCATTATTTTACTTAACGGATTTTATTTAGTTAATATGTAATAAAGTGAAAGGCAATGATTTTCATAAATGTTAAAACAGGAAATTATTTCAAATGATTGGCTTGCCTGACGGTGGTGTCCGGCGCCATCACAACCTTAATAGATTTTGGGTCGTGACATTAGTGGCTAAGGCCTGACGTGAACAAACTTACGCAGAGTCGAGTTACAAGTGCTTTCTACGTGTTGTGGTTTTTCTTCCGCGTTGGTTTGCTTTGTTTTCCATCTTTCTGTGTATTTTTATACTGTTCCATTGGTTAATTTATGTAATTTTCCTTCCGCATTATACTGTCATCATTGTAAATTACTCCATGAAGTCTTAGATAGATGAAGTGTTCGGTTATTTCTATTTTCATGTCAGTTTATATTGTAGACCAGTGGTGTCTTGACTAGTCCTCGTCACTACTCCACTGAGGCTAGTCTTGATACTTACTGGGCACCGTTGTGGTGTGCTCATACTACACTTTTGTGCATTTTTGTTTGCACAGATCCAGGTTTTGGGTGTTAGTAGTTGCGCGGATGATTGCTGAGGAGACTCAAGGTAACTTGTTGCTGCATTCGCAGGCTTCGGAGTCACCTTCTGTTTCTATTCAACTATTGTATTTATTTCCAAACAGTTGCATTTAGAAGTTATATAATATTCGTAGAGATTATGACTTGTATTACCGGGTTAATTTGAGAAAACAATGTAAATTCTGACAAGATTTCTATATCGGGACCGTTAGTTTCCTTTTTGCTATTGTTGTTATTATTAACTGCTAGACTTACCTAGTCCCTAAGACCAGGTGCCATCACGATACCTAACGGAGGGAAATTGGGTTGTGACATGCACACTGAAGGCTATGCCAGGCCTCGTGACTGTGAGATATAGTAGTTTTCAATAAGTCATTGATATGGTCCTTGTTCAGGTAAGGCTTCATCCTCTGTGAGTGAATCTGTTGAGAGATGTTCAACATATTCCCTGGTTGTGAGTTTTAGGTTGTTGCCCATAGGTGTACCTATTGGTTTTGTAGCTGAGAGTCCAAGTTCAGGTACTAGTTCTAATGCATATTTTCTTTGATGCATTAAGATTCCTTTTTCTGATATTTCAAAATCAATCCCTAAAAAGTACTTTAATTCACCCAAATCCTTCATCTTGAAGGCTTTCTATAATGCATTTTTGGTGTCTTGAGGTCCAATATGTCACATGTTATCAGTATATCATCAACATAGATAAGAACCACTATAGTGCCTTTGTGCATTCTCTTAATGAATAGAGAATGATCAAATTTAATCTGAGTGAACTAGAAATTCAACAGAGCTTCTATCAACTTTGCATTTCATTTCCTTGGTTCCTTCTTTAATCCATAGAGGGATTTTATGAGTACACACTTTAGTCTCCCCCTGACTCTGAAATCCCTGTGTCAGTTTCATATAAATCTCATCAGTAAGGTCTCCTTGTAGGAAGTTATTATATACATCTATTTGGTGTATATGCCAACTTCTTGCAGTTGCTATAGATATAATTGATCTGGCTGTCACCGTCTTGATTGCAGGAGAGAAAGTCTTCTTGTAGTCTATACCTTCTTATTGACTGTAATTTTTGCTACTAGTCTTGCTTTAAGTTTTTCTACTTTTCATGTTGCCTTGTATTTGACCTTCTATATCTATTTGAAGCCAATTGGCTTCTTTCCTTTTGGTAGACTTACTATCTTCCATAGGTTCTGTGATAAATGAGAAAGCTGAAAGAAAGGCATTGTATTTTGGTTTGATCTGGTCATAGGAAACGTAACGACCCAAAACCCCTAAGGTCGTGATGGCGCCGTACATCACTGTCAGGAAAGCCAATCATTAATTAATTGAAATAAATTTCCGGTTTTAACATTTATGAAAAATATTTCCTTTCACTTTATTACATATTAACCAAATGAAATCTGTTAATTTAAAAACAATGGTATGAATACTACACTTTAGCAAATATATCCCAACACACCCCAGAACAAGGTGTCACAAGTACATGAGCAATTTCTAAGAATTTATACAATCATCACAAAGCATATCCGAAGTACAAATTTGACGAGGAAATTTATAAAAATAAATATAGTACGAGGGAGACTATGTCAGCTACGGATCGCCTCCGGATGATGCAGCTCGCGTAAGTCTCTGAATCCTCCACATTGCTATGAAAGTACCTGTGCAATAAAATGCACAACAAGTCTAGCATGAGTACAAAAACAACGTGTAATCAGTAAGTCGCCCACCTAACCTCAGAGAGATAGTGACGAGAGGTCGAGTTAGACACTCACTAAGGGCCAACAAATTAATTAACTGCATATGATGAACACGGTAGGCATGTAAAGGTAGTAAAGCAGCAATATATATAAGGCACTGAAATCCAAGTAAATACTTGAAATAAAAGAACAGTTACCACTTCCTCATTTTTCCCAATTATTTTAAATAAACAATTTCCTCTCTTTTTTCCCCCAAATATCTTATCACTTTTAAAAATCCATGAAAAAGATTTAAAAATTTAGCATGCGCATACGGGATAAGGACAACCGACCTGAGCTGTCATAATAATCATCTATGTGTACTGCCGAGGATCGAACGGCCCGTAACCAAAGTGAACCTCTCAATAAAATACTCATGTCTGTGCACTGCCGAGGATCGAACGACCCGTACCAAAAGTGCATCTTTCAATAAAACACTCATGTCTATGCACTGCCGAGGATTGAATGGCCCATACCAAAAGTGCATTTTTCAATAAAATACTCATGGCTATGCACTGCCGAGGATCGAACGACCCGTACCAAAAGTGCATATTTCAATCTGCTGTGGCATACTGGAAATAACACTCCACTCGCGAAATGTAAATTGCGAAACGGTCACATGTAGTCAGGCACAATCAACAGTCCACCCTGAATATGTCGGGAAAACAAGTAACCAAGTAAATGACAGATTTCTCTTTTAAAAACGACAAAATAGTATTTAAATCCTTTTTCGAAATTCACTTGCCAAGTTTTTATAATGTTTGATAATACAACCTTATCCGGAAATACAATTGCCTGCGAAGGAAATCAATTCTCTTTTAGATGATTTAGAAAATAAACTCTAATATTCCTTAGTCATTCAATTACAATTTCGATTATATTAGCAGTCTAATATCACAGACAAGTCACAGGTACAACAGATAAGGCATGCTAGTGGGCCCTAGGTTACCCATACATGGCATAATAGTAGCTACGCACGGACTCCCGTCACCTCGTGCGTACGTAGCCCCTACAGATAGTCACACATACTTAATTAGTTCACCTAGGGGGATAATTCCCCCTCACAAAGTTAGAAAGGAGACTTACCTGGCTACGAAATTCCATAACCGACTTCCAAGCCCTTCCGACGACTCTAACGGACGCACATCGCCCCAAAACTATCAAATTCATGGCAAACAAATGAAAATCTACTCTAATAATTGCAGCAATTCCAAATTATATAATTTCCCAACCCCTCTTAGTGAAATGACCAAAATGCCCTCGGGCCTACGCACCCGGAAATCGAAATTTCTCGAAGATATATTCTACCCATAGCTCCAATAGTTCAAGTATACAATTTACTCTAAATTCCATGCTCAAATTCGTGCCTAAAAATCCAATGTACCATTTTCTAGGTTTCTCCAAATTTTTTCAAAAATTTTAATGTTTAATCCATGCGTATAACTTGTATAAATCTTAAAAATGGGAGGAATTTACTTACCTTGTAATGCATGATGAAAACCCCCCTTTGAAGCCTCCCAAAATCGCCATGCCAAGATGAAAAATAGAAGGAATGAGCCAAGAACCCGTTTAAAATGATACACTGCCCAGGCATCCTTCTGTGCGATCGCACAACATTACCCGCGATCGCACAAGAAAAATCCCAGAAGCCTCCCAGAACACCGTGTGTGATCGCACATTAATAGTTGCGATCGCACAAGCCAAAACATGAAGCCGTATATTTTTCCTCTGTGCGATCGCACAACAATAGTTGCGATCGCATAGACCAATGCAACAGCCCCCAAAATCCTCCTCTGTGCGATTGCATATATCCTTGTGCGATCGAACAAGCCAAATTACCAGTCCCTCTAATTCCTTCTCCGCGATCGCACCACTACGGCTGCGATCGCACTGAACCCCCAAAACATCAGAAAGACAGCAGCACAAAAACACTTGAAAACAACCCGGAACCACCCCGAAACACACCCGAGACCCTCAGGACCCCGTCCAATCACACGACTCAGTCCCATAACCTCACACGGACTTAGTCGAGCCTCGAAATCACATCAAACAACGCCGAAATCACGAATCGCACTAAAATTCAAACTTTACGAACTAAGAAATTCCAACTTCAACATCCGATGTCGAAACCTATCAAATCACGTCCGATTGACCTTAAATTTTGCACAAAAGTCATATTCGACATTACGAACCTGCTCCAATTTCCATTATCGCATTCCGACCCCGATATCAAAATTTTCACTTCCGGTCGGATTTTCAAAAACCTTTACATTTCTATCTTTAGCCAAATGACTCCAAAATGACCTCCGGACATCCGAATTCACTTCCGATCGCGCTCCCAAATCCAGAATCACCATACGACGCTATTCCCAAAATCGGAATCCCGAACGGACATCAACATCACTGAAATGATCTTCAAGCCAAACTTAGGAAATTCCTTCAAAAATGCTGACTTCCACATTATACGCTGAAACACTCCCGGGTTATCCAAAACCCGATCCGAACATACGCCCAAGTCCGAAATCATCATACAAACCTGCTAGAACCTTCAAATCCTGATTTGGAGGTCGTTTACTCAAAATTCCAATCTTTGTTGATTCTTCCAATGTAAGGCTTCTGAAATGAGAATTTTCTTTCCTAATCAACTCTAAACTTCCCGAAAATCAATTCCGACCACACCTACATGTCATAATACCTGAAATGGAGCTGCTCATGACTTCAAACCGCTGAACGACGCGCTAGAGCTCAAAACGACCGGTCGGGTCGTTACATTTTCCCCCACTTTAAATAGACGTTCGTCCTCAAACATGCTAAGAGCTGTGCTGGAGTTATCTGAAATCACTGTTTAACATCTCGAGCACCTGCCCGTGCTACCACAACCTAGTTGAGCACATTAGCTTAATCAAATTTGATGATTTCTTCTTTTATCTAAAATAAGTAGTTCCAACACCGGAAATTCTTTGCCAAGCCTGTTCTAATATATGAACACCGTATCAACTACCATATGACATACAAGAACATAACTACATGCCTTTGCTGAATCAGCACCATGCACCGCATAACTCATCATCTGACCACAACGACACCCCCTGAACCTAAATAGCCAAAATTCCACGAATCTGATGCTCCCAATGCACCTCATGATATATATACATACATCCTTCTATAATGCTGACGATACCACCACAATGGACAAGATGTGTGGAAATCCATACCCAACTGCAGAGTTAACAAATCATTGAATACCTCATCTTGACTAGAATCATCACCTCATTATGAACATGAATAATTGTATTTGTTCTTTAATATACACTTCACATAACCTTATCGCATTGATCCTTGATCTGGTAATCTCGTCTCACCTAGTATGAACTACTCAGACAACAAATCACCCTAAACATGACCAACAGCCTCACATGATACCACATCGCGCCAATAGGCCATAACTCGAACATGATAGGTAAGAAATGACTCAAGAAGGGACTATTCAACTCACGCAGCTAATATGAACTTTTCTGAGAAAATAGGAAGTAAAACATAAAACAAATAAATATATATTAACCTTCTCATCATCACACTGTTGCGGCGTGCAACCCCATCCAAATAACATACCCGTGGCGGCGTGCCACCTGATCCCATCATAAAACTCACATAAGGAAATACACACGGAGTTGAATCGCTCATTATTACACATTACCGAATATCGGTCACAACCACGCTAAGTGCATAATACCATACTGGGAGACTGATAAGTGCAAAAACTCAAGCACGGCTGAGGTGCGATATATATATATATACTCTGGATCCCAAGAACTATCCTGCTCACATAACATCATCACTACGCCGGACCTCAATACATACGAAATCATCAAGCCATTTCACAACTCACACGGGACAATCACAATATCACATGAATTTGACGGAGACGGAACAACATCTGTTGCTCTAATACCTTTCCATGAAAAATCACTCTACTGAAAGGAACATGCCTGGCTCATACGGAGCTCATAATCATATTTAAATCCATACAAAAACATCGAGTCTACCTTGCTCTAACCGAACTAATCTAATAGCTTTCTTTGGGTCCACATTAACCCACTTCCTCTCATAATATGCAAGAACAACCATCATAGTCGGGACAAACACCCCACAATCCGCAACCAAATAAACTGAACGCCTTTCATGCATAACTTCTCAAATAAACAACATTGCACTTCTTTATACTCAGACCAAATCTTCAATCCATCAAGTTACTACATGTCACACGTATACAATCTTTTCGTGGTCATGCTTCCACAACCTTCCACACAAGGCAACAAGACACATCAAGAACCCATGACCAGGGTACAAAGCCTCTTCCACCGAACATCAATCCCAGGTAACACTGAAGATAACACCGGCTTACTCTGAACTTTGAAATCCCTTTTTCTTGCTATTCCGAGCTCATGACATCCTTATTAACACCGAACCACAATCTCGATTCTTACTCCCAGTTACATGCTGCTTACCGCACCTAACATGCCAATATGAGGTAGCGCAAGAATTCCATCATAACTTCTATACCACCAATAGGGTGAACACTTCATCATATAGAAACCTTTTACTTAACTCAATTCAATAGTACCATCTCAACACACGAGGGAAGCCCCACAATCGCCCAACATGCAAATCCTTAAGTAGTAGCCTATACCACCATAACCCTTCCGGGATCCGCCTACACCTGATAGGACATAGCACTAAAATGCTCCCACATGAAATCCATTATGACGGCCGACAAATCCCGCATCCGGCACAAGCCACACGCATAACTTAATCGCGTCAAAAGAACTGATATTTTCCGTAAACGTGCCATTTCAACCATGGCTAATCAATTTATCTTCTTTTAATCATCTTCAAATGCTTCAGGAATAATAGCAACTTCCTGCCACTCATAGCAGACTCAACCCTCACTCATCCCGAGTGACCTTGATTCACGAGACTATGCTGCCTAAATCCCACAACCTGTCTCATACCCTCCTGATAGTCTTTCTACAATCTGGAGTTCATTTCTCTCACTCCTCCAGTACTATCCTGCACGCTGAAACATATCATAGAACATTCCAACCATCCTTCTTTTTCTCAAAAATGACTCTTCAAAAGCTCTATTCTTGATCATATTGTTGTTTGAAACGCTCAAACACTGCATTCTTATCTTTTGAACTCACTAGGACCGCTATTGAGAGTCACCCACTCTGACTGGCCCCGAATACAATGAACTCCAAGGCTCTCCTAGCATAGGAACACCCTTTTCAATGAAATACGTGATCGAGTCACTAATTTTCGTGCCCAATGCAGATGGGCTTCGAGATTTGATTCTAGCTGAGGCCCATAGTTCGCGGTATTCCATCCATCCGGGTGCCGCAAAGATGTATCAGGATTTGAGGCAGTATTATTGGTGGAGGCAGATGAAGAAAGATATTATTGACTTTGTGGCACGGTGTCTCAACTGTCAGCGGGTCAAGTACGAGCACTAGAGACCAGGTGGATTTCTTCAGAGATTTGATATTCCAAAGTGGAAGTGGAAGAGGATCACCATGGATTTCGTAGTTGGACTCCCACGGACTTCGAGGAGGTTTGATGCTATATGGGTTATTGTGGATCGACTGACCAAGTCCGCGCACGTCATTCCTGTTGGTACTACTTATTCTACAGAGCGGTTAGCTGAGATTTATATCAGGGAGATTGTCAGATTGCATGGGGTTCTAATTTCTATCATTTCCGACAGAGGTACTCAGTTCACATCTCAGTTTTGGAGAGCCGTATAGAGAGAGTTGGGTACTCAGGTCGAGTTGAGCACAGCGTTTCATCGTCAGACCAACGGGCAGTTGGAGCGTACCATTCAGATTTTGGAGGATATGTTGCATGCTTGTGTGATTGACTTTGGTGGTTCATGGGACCAGTTTCCGCCACTAGTGGAGTTTGCATATAATAACAGCTATCAGTCGAGTATCCATATGGCTCCATATGAGGCTTTATATGGTAGGAGGTGCAGATCTCTGGTTGGTTGGTTTGAGTCGGGTGAGGCTAGGCTATTGGGCACACACTTGGTTCAGGATGCGTTGGGTAAGGCGAAGTTGATTCAGGAGAGGCTTCACACGGTGCAGTCTAGGCAGAAGAGTTATGCAGACCGGAAGGTCCGAGATGTATGTTTCATGGTTGAGGATAAGGTGTTGCTAAAGGTGTCTCCCATGAAGGGTGTTATGAGATTCAAGAAGAGGGGAAAGCTGAGTCCCAGGTTCATTGGGCCACTTGAGGTGCTTCAGAGGGTTGGGTAGATGGCTTATAGTCTTGCTATGCCTCCCAGGTTATCGAGTATTCATCCGGTGTTCCATGTTTCGATGCTCCGAAAGTATGTTGGTGACCCGTCTCATGTTTTGGACTTCAACACGGTTCGGCTCAAGGGTGACATGTCATATGAGGTAGAGCTAGTGGCTATTTTGGGTCGACAGATCAGAAAGCTGAGGTCTAAGGATATAGTTTCAATGAAGGTTCAGTGGAGAGGGCAGCCGGTGGAGGATGCCACCTGGGAGACCGAACGGGAGATGCAGGACATATATCCTCACTTATTTGATACTCCAATTATGTTTCTAGACTCGTTCTAGGACGAACGTTTGTTTAAGAGGGGGAGGATGTAACAACCCGGCCGGTCATTCCGTGAGATTTACCCTGTTTCCCCCATTTATGCTTTATCATATATTGCGTAGCCTGTTCATGTTGTGTTGGCTCAGTTGGTTTGGGTCCGGAATGGTCATGGTGAGAATTGAGGCATTTGGTCTCTCAAAGTAGCCTAATAGTTGAAAAAGTCAACTGAGAGTTGACTTATTGGTGAACGATCTCGAAATGCGGATTTTATGGCTCGGATAGCTTCTTTACGTGATTTGGGACTTAGGAGTGTGTTCGAAATGGAGTTTTGATGTCTGGTGTAGAATTTGGCTTGAATTGGTGAAAGTTAGTTTTTGGCGATTTCCGGTCGGCAGTGGAAAATAGGCTATCGGGGACGGAATAGGATTCCGGAAGTTGGAACAAGTCCATAATGTCATTTTTGATATGTGTGCAAAATTTCAGATCAATCGGAGGTGTTTTGGTTGGTTTCGGGGTCGTTGGTGAAATTTAGAAGTTTCAAAGTTCGTAGGCTTGAATTTGATGTAATTTTGGTGTTTTCATGTTGTTTTTGGTGTTTTGAAGACTCGACTAAATTTGAATAATGCTATGGGGTGTGTTGGTATGTTTGGTTGGGCCCCAAGGGGCTCGGGATTGATTTCAGATGGTTGGCGGGTTTTGAACTTGGGAAATTGTAGCTTATGGCTGCTGGTGTAAGTTTCTGGTGTTGGCCACACCTGCGGATGGGTAGCTGCAGGTGTGACGCCGCAGGTGCAAGGACCATGCACAGGTGCAAAAGGAAGCTAGGCAGGAGGAGACCGCATGTGCGAAGAGTTGGCTGCACCTGCGAAGCTGCAGGTGCGGAGAAGAGATCGCAGGTGCGAGAATTGGTCCGTTAGTGGGATTTCACATGTGCGGGTCCGCAGGTGCGATAAAAGGTCCGCAGGTGCGGATTTGCTGTGCAGAACAGTATAAAAGAAACCTCCGTGAAATTTTAGTCATTCTACCATTGTTGCATGCGGTTGGAGCTTATTTGAGGGCAATTTGAAGAGATAATTCGTGGGTCTTCAGTGGAGGTAAGTTCCCGGATTATGAAAGTCGTTTCTATGCTATTTTTTTTCATATTAGGCTTGTAAATTGAAGGATTAAAGTAGAGAAAGTTTGGAAAAAATGGGTAGAGGATTGGAAAGTTCTTTTGGCGATTTGGGTAGGAAATTGTGGTCCGATTGTGGTGTTTTTGGTATGTGTAGAATCGTGAGAGGACGAGGTTTCTAGTGATGTAAATTTTATCGAATTCTGAGACGTGAGCCTGGGGCTCGGGTTTTGCCGAATTTCGAGATTTTTGTATAAATTGATAATTTTTGATTCGGTTGTGTTCCTTTAGTATATATTAATGATGTTAAACTTGTTTTGGTTAGATTCGGAGCAATCGGGAGCCAATTTAAGGGGCAAGAACATAGCGTACTAATATTGTGGCCCGACAGAGGTAAGTAATGGTTATAAATCTTGTCCTGAGGGTATGAAACCCCGGACTTCATATTTCTCACTGATTTTAGAATGGCGCACATGTCGGATGAAGATTATGTGGCGCACACTGATTTTTCGATTGGATTTGGTCCTCTCCGTGGAAACTATTGAGTTGCGTATATTACTCTAAATCATATGTCAAATTTTGTTCTAAAGATTATTGCAATATTTGGGCTATAAGCCATGTTTGGGGCCTCGTGCCGACATGTTTAGACCCCTTGGGGGCTTTTTATTGCTATTTTCCTCACTGTTTATTGATGATTTCACTCAGTCACATTGTGCTTACTGTTTTCGAAACTCAGCCTCATTTACACTACTTTCAGATTTAAAAATGATGTTTTGGGTCGAGTACCCCATTTTACCGATACGCCCGAGGGGCTTTTGAGAGGTTCTGACTGAGAGAGGTCGAGGGCCCGATTGTGAGGATATGATACGCCATGAGGTGGCTTGATATTAACGTTTGGGCTGAAGGAGCCCCTCCGGAGTCTGTACACACCCCCAGTGAGCGCAAGTACCTACCGAGTGCTGAGTGATGAGTGGCGAGTGATGAGTGATTCGGAAGCATGAGTGACCGTGAGGTTGCTCGAGAGGCTGATACTGAGTGGCTGTGAGGTGCTGAGTGATGTTCTGCCCGAGGGGCGATTTATGATTCATGTTTTTCCCAAGGGGATACTTAAGATTTACTTCATTTTCATACTAAATCTTTTGGTCTGAAATTGTTGAAAATATACATTTTTAAAGGATTTTTCTGAAGTTGGTTTTAAGGCATGATGATTTCATATATCTATGTATATACTGTTGGAAAGAAAGGTTGTGTATATTGTGAATTGATGATATTGATTTTATGTGTTTTCTTGCCGCTTAGACTTGATTTATTTTCATTACTACTGAGTTGGCGTACTCACATTACTCCCTGCACCCCTGTGTGCAGATTCAGGTGCAGATACCGAGCATTAACTATCTATTCCGTGTGGAATCGGAGTGCGGGATATAGAGGAAGGTTTTCAGCGTCCGCAACATCTCTATTTTCCCTTCTTTGTTGTATCTAGCTATTTATTCGGAGGTTTTGATTTATAATAGTATACCTTTTTGGCATATTTCTCTTAGATGCCCATGACATGTTGGCTCCAGGTTTTGGGGTCGGTTAAACTGTTTATTGGCCTAATGTATTTACTAAATTTTGTATATTTTATGAAATGATTGAAATTGGTGGGGATTTTGAAAGAAACGGTAAATATGTGATTATTGGCTAGCGTATTTCCACGATAGGCTCCATCACGGCCGGTTTAGGATTGCGGTCGTGACAACAGTGCATAAATATGAGTATTTTATTGAAAGTGGTACGGGCCGTTCGATCCTCGATAGTGCATAGACACGAGTATTTTATTAAAAGATGCAATTTTGGTACGGGTCGTTCGATCCTGAGCAGTGCATAGACATGAGTATTTTATTGAGAGGTTCACTTTTGGTACGGGCCGTTCGATCCTCGGCAGTGCACAGAGATGATTATTATGACGGCTCAGGCCGGTTGTCCTTATCCCGGATTTTTAAAAGTTTTTCATGGACTTAAATTATTAAACGTTTTTCATGGATTTTTAAAAGTGACAAGATATTTGGGGAAAACAGAAAGGACGTTGTTTATTTAAAATATTTTGGGAAAAATGAGGAAGTGGTAACTGTTTGTTTGTTTCCAGTATTTACTTGGATTTCAGTGCCTTATATATATTGCTTCTTTAGTACCATTACATGCCTACGGTGTTCATCATATGTTGTTAATTAATTTGCTGGCCCTTAGTGAGTGTTCGACCTCTCGTCACTACCTCTCTGAGGTTAGGCGGGCGACTTACTGAGTACACGTTGATTTTGTACTCATGCTACACTTGCTGTGCATTTTATTGCACAGGTACTTTCATAGAAATGTGGAGGATTCGGAGACTCAGGCGAGCTGCATCATACGGAGGCGATCCGCAGCTGACAGAGTCTCCCTCGTACTGTATTTATTTTTAAAAAAAATTTCCTTGTCCAATTTGTACTTCGGAGAGGCTTTGTGATGATTGTAGAAATTCTTAGAAATTGCTCATGTACTTGTGACACCGGGTTCTGGGGTGTGTTGGGATATATTTACTAAAGTTTAGCATTCAAACCATTGTTTTTAAATTAACAGATTTCATTTGGTTAATATGTAATAAAGTGAAAGGAAATGTTCTTCATAAATGTTAAAATCGGAAATTTATTTCAATTAATTAATGATATGCTTGCTTGACAGTGATGTCCGGCGCCATCAAGACCTTAGGGATTTTGGATCGTGACAACATGGTATCAGAGCGCGAGGTTCCCGTAGGTCTCACGAGTCATTAGCAAGTCTAGTAGAGTCTTACAGATCGGTACGGAGACGTCTGTACTTATCTTCGAGAGGCTATAGGGCTGTTAGGAGTACTTCCCTTCTTGATTCCTTTGAGTCTTATGCCTATGTTCATTCCTACTCAATCTTACGCATCGGGAAGCGCTGGCTATGAATCAGGAATTTGAAGAATTGAATTGTGCTAAAGATGTAATTCGAGATGTTTCCATGTGTAATTGGTTGGGGCTGTTGTTATGGCCCTGCAAAGGAATAATATGTTGTTTCAGCTCAGTAGCTGTGTTTTTGAGTGCCTTAAGGATATGCTCAGGTAGTGATGATGCTTGCGATTGGTTGTTGCGCGATGTCGATATGATGATAGAATGCTTACCCATATGTTGGGGGTGATGAATGGTTTGAGGGGAGGTCTTCTCAGAGCGTGATTTCAAGATTTTGGTATTTTAGTTCCGGCAGAGGGAAGGCATTTGGATTATGAATGGTCCGGTTGGGGTTGATAAAGTAGTAAGACTAGGTGTCTTCAAGTAAGGTGGGATATGCATCTGTGACGTAAAGTCATCATCATTGATCGAATGAAATGTGTTAAGTTTGTCGGTACTATGGTTTCTTCAGTTGCGTGGGGTCAGAGTATTGAGAAGGAGTATTGAAGAATGCGGTTGGCAGAGACCGCGAGGTGTGGTGGTTCAGTACCGGATATGTGTTGATAATGAAGGAAACTAGAGAAAGATGATCTTCGGAGAGCTTGAAGTCGTGGTGATCTGCTGGTTTGATAGCTACAGAGAATGGTCCTGAAGTGAGGCTAGGCGGTGGTTCCATTTCTAGGAGGCCAGGTGTAAGAAGCAGAAGTCGAGCAGCCGCAAAGTGGGGAGTCCTATCATCTGCAGTTGGGTTGTAGGATTGTGTTATCATAGGGTTACGGATTGTCGGTGTGTTGGCAAGTTATTACAGCTAAGGGAAAGGAGTAAGATGGTGATTGTGCGTGGGATTTGATGAATGTGTGCAAAAGTTGGCTATGTCGGACTAGGGTTAAGCTTTGGAAGATTCCGAATTTTGCTTAAGGCATAGGTGAGTTGTCAGGACCGGCCATGCATCCTCATGAAACCATCATCACCAATAACACATCTCTGGCATCACCGCGATGGACCCTGTCCTGAATAACAAGCAAATGTGGATCATCATACTGGCGCGCTCTAATCTGATCGTAAAGAGAAGACCTGGAGGCTACACAAGCCAATACCCGGGAGGGCTCCAATAGATCCAATCTCACCAACTGACCCGCCAAGGCCTGAACATCAAGGGCTAATGACCGCTCTTCTACTAGAAGGTAGGCTAGACTCCCCAAACTCTCTTCTCTGCGACTCAAGGCATTGGCCGCTCCTCATGGACGTCTATTAAATGCGCTACAACATCTTAAAATTCACTGCCACATTGCGTCCTTCTTCATTCCTAAAAACTCCTCCCTGTTGTATCCAACCTTCCGCCGAAATAACCCACATTTCACTTAAGCTCGTGGACCCAATCACCATCCACTAAAACTCTCAACTTTCCCTCAAGATACGCAGCTGTCTTACCACTGAACTCCTGGGATACGCTTCCACTCTTCCACTTGTTAAACTCATTCCTTTAAACAACCACCTGACTTCCAATCCTTACACATGGCCTTTTAGAAAGGCAACCACCGTCTAGAACCTTTCACATGTCTTCCTTCATCATATGCTGCCCAATTGCTGCCTCAATTCAACATAATTCTCTGTAGTTCTGAATCCAGTAGATCACCACGACTTCAAACTCTCCGAGGATCACCTTTCTCGAGCTGCCTTCATTATCAACACTTATCCAGTACTGAACCACCGCGACTCACGGTCCCTCACAGCCGCTTCTTCCATACTACTTCACAACACTCTGACCCAATGCAACCGAAGAAACCATAACACCGACAGACTTAACACATTTTGTTTGATCAAGGACGGCGATAAACATCACAGGTGAATACTCCACCTTACTTGAAAACACCAAGTCTTACTACTTTATCAACCCCAACCGGACCATTCATAATCCAAATGCCTTTCCTCTGCCAGAACTAAAATGCTGAAATCTCGAAATCACGCCCTGAGAAGACCTCCCTTCAAGACATTCGTCCCCCCCAACATATGGGCAAGCATTCTATCATCACACTCACATCGCGTGATAACAAATCGTAAGCATCATAACAATCTGAGCATAACCTCAAAGCTCTCAGAAACACAGCTACTGAGCTGAAACAACATATTATCCTTCCGCAGGGCCATAACAACAGCTCCAACCAATTACACATGGAAAATATCTCGCATCATATCCGTAGCACCATTTCAATTCCTCAACTTCCCGATTCATAGCAAGCGCTTCGAGATGCGTAAGATTCAGTAGGAATAAGCATAGGCTAGCCTAAAAGGAATCAAAACACAATGAGAAATCAAGAATGGAAGTACTCCTAACAGACTTGTAGCCTCTCGAAGATAAGTACAGACGTCTCTGTACCAATCCGCAAGACTCTACTAGACTTTCTCATGACTCGTGAGACCTAAGGGAACCTAGTGCTCTGATACCATGTTGTCACGACCCAAAAATCTATTAAGGTCGTGATGGCGCCGGACACCACCGTCAGGCAAGCCAATCATTAATTAATTGAAATAAATTTCTATTTTAACAATTTTGAAATCATTACCTTTATCTTGTTACGTAATAACTAAACAAAAATCTGTTAAGTAAATACGACGGTTTAAATATTCCATTTTAGCAATTATATCCCAAACGCATCCCAGAACCCGGTGTCACAAGAGCATGAGCAACTTCTAAGAATTCATACAATCATTACAAAGCTTGTCCAAGATACAAATTGGACAATGAAATTTAAAACAACATGAATACAATACGAGAGAGACTCTGACAGTTGCGGATCGCCTCTAGATGATGCAGCTCGCCTAAGTCTCCAAACCAGCCACATCGCTGTGAAAGTACATGTGCAATAAAAATGCACATCAAGTGTAGCATGAGTACGAAAACAATGTGTACTCAGTAAGAATCCCGCCTAACCTTAGAGAGGTAATGACGAGAGGTCGATTTGACATTTGATAAAGGTCAATTTAGTATAATCAAGTGAGACACTAAGCATGTATGTCATAGGTAATTTATTAAAATCAGGGATAAGTAATATCAACTCCTTCCACATTTAACACTTTAAATCTTCGTAATTTCAATAACAAATAATCAAACATGGATGATTTAGTCAATTAACCAATAATCAACGGGAAAGAACAACTTCTTCCAAAGTTTTAATAACTTTAAATCTTTGTTATTTAAGTTGACAACTTAAAATTTCCAGTCCAGTAATCAGGAAAAATCACAGCAAATATGCAGTAAATATCATGCGCAAGAAATCCGAGAGTCGAACGACGCGGACCAACAATTATAAACTATGCACTGTCGAGGGTCGAACGGCTTGAACCATAGATGCATCTATTTTTCCCGCTCGCGAATCGATCATGCGACGCGGTCAACATAATAACAATAAGTCTAGCCTGCTCGCGAATCAATCCTGCGACTGAGGTGCTCATATGTACACGTATTCACATAATAAATCCACATTTTTATCAAGAAAACAGCTTCTCAAGAAAATGATAAAATTCTTCTTAAAGGAACACGAAAAATAGCATTTAAATCTTTGTTTTGAAACTCATTTGCCAAGTTTAATAATATTCAATAATATAACCTTATCAGAAATACAATTATCCACGGAGGAATCAATTCTATTTCTAAATGATTAAGAGAAGTACACTCTAGTCTTCTTAGGAAATAATTTACCGATTCATTAGCATTAACAGTATAATTTTATGGGCAGGATCACATGTACAACACGTAAAGCATGCTAGTGGGTCCTAGACTACCCGGACACGGCATAATAGTAGTTACGCACGGACTCCCGTCACCTCGTGCGTACGTAGCCCCCGAAGATAATAGCACATATTTAATTAGTTTACCTAGGGGGATAATTCTCCCTCACAAAGTTAGAAAGGATACTTACCTCGCTCTAATTCCATAACCGGCTTCCAAGCCCTTCCGACGACTCCAATGGATGCACAACGCCCCAAAACTACCAAATAACGGGCTAAGCAATGAAAATTTATTATAATATTTGCAACAATTCAAATTATATAATTTCCCAACTCCGCTCAGTGAATTGACCAAAATGCCCTCGGGCCCACGTGCCCGGATTCCGAAATTTCTCGAAGATATACCCTACCCATAGTCTTACTAATTCAAATATACAATTAACTCTAAATTCCATGCTCAAATTCGTATCTAAAAATCCAAATTACCTATTTTCTAGCTTTTCTTCAAAATTCCCAATTTTTGTACAATTTTTCATGTTCAATCCATGCATAAACCTTCTATTTAACTTGGAATGAGAAGGAATCACTTACCTGGTGATGCTTGATGAAAATCACCCTTTGAAATTCTGCCAAATTGCCCTAACCAAGTGAAAGAATTGATGAAATGGCCAAAATCCTATTTAAAATAGAACACTTCCCAGACAAATATTATGTTCAATCGCACACCATCATCCGCGATCGCACAAGCCAAGTTTAGAAGCCTCCAAGCACACTCTGTGCGATCGCACAGTAGACACTACAGTCGCACAAGCCAAATCCTGCAGCCTCACTTTTCCTTTTGTGTGGTTGCACACCTACAAGTGCGATCGCACTAGCCAAACTTGCAGCCCTCAAATTTCTTCTCCGTGATCGCACAACTAAGGCTGCGATCGCACTGAACCCCAAAACACCAAAAAATAGCAGTAACCAAACACATGGAAATATCCCGGAACCACCCCGAAACACACCCGAGTCCCTCGGGATCCCGTCCAATCACACGACTCAGTCCCATAACCTCACACGGACTTGCTCGAGGCTTCAAATCACTTCAAACAATGCCAAAATCATGAATCACACTAAGATTCAACTTTATGAACTTTGAAATTTCAAACTTCCACATCCGATGCCGAAAGCTATCAAATCACGTACGATTGACCCCAAATTTTCACACAAGGCATATTTGACATTACGGACCTGCTCAAACTTCCGGAATCGTTTTCCGACCTCGATATCAAAATTTTTACTTCCGGTCGAATTCTTCAAAACCATCAAATTTCTATGTTTAGCCAAATGACTTCAAAATGACCTACGAACATCCGAATTCATTCTAATCGTGCTCCCAAATCCAAAATCACCATACGAAGCTATTCCCAGGCTCGGAATCCCAAACGGACATCAATATCACTGAAATGCGCTTCTAGCCAAACTTAGGAAATTCTTCTAAAATGCTATCTTCCAGAACATGTGCCGAAACGCTCCCGGGTTATCCGAAACCCGATTCGGACATACACCCAAGTCCGAAATCATCATACGAACCTACAGGAACCTTCAAATCCTTATTCGGAGGTCATTTACTCAAAATTCCAATCTTAGTTAATTTCTCCAACTTAAGGCTTCTGAAATGAGAATTTTCTTTCCAAATTAACTCTAAACTTCCCGAAATTCAACTCCGACCACGCTCACGAGTCATAATACCTTAAATGGAGTTGCTCATGACTTCAAACCGCTGAACGACATGCTAGAGCTCAAAACCACCGGTCGGGTCATTACACTGGCCTAAAGAGAACTATAAAAGAAAAAGTGACCTAAACAAAAACTGACTAGAACAAATAGAAAACAGGAGATTGCATTATACAGACGGTGAAAATCGTTTGAACAAAGAAAGCAAAATAGACATGGGTTACAACCCTGGAACAATCCTAGATAACACTATACGAGTTACTGCAACTAAACGAACTAGGCAAAATAAGAAGAAGAAGGGTTTGAGCCACAAGACAATATTCGGATTACAGCCCTTAAATAACCTGGACAACAGAAATGACAAAAAAATAAACCACCAAAACTCCTCCCCGGCTAGCCAAGAAAGGAGTGTCTTTCCAATTACCAAGCTCGACATCATAGCCACTGGGTTCAGCAGCAGTGGGAATCTGGATTTGTGACAGTGGCAGAATTTTGACGAGGCTTTCAGTGTAGTCAATGGGAAATAATTATGGAGGATGCCCACTAATGTAGGCTTGGTATATTTCGGCCATCTATCATTTCAACGTTAGGACCTCTTCTTTCAACTCAGATTTTGATTCAACAATCTCCTTAGACGGAGCAACAACCCCTGTATCCAAGTCTTTGTCAGCCATGGCTACCTTGCTCTTTGACCTTATGTTGTTCGGATGACTCGCTAGAATACCACAAACTAACCACCTTCTGTTGTGATAACAATTAAAGTACCAAAGAGGAGTAAAACAAAGCCAACATGTTAGCGTTAGTGCATTTATCAGATGGAAATATCACATTGCGTTCAATGCGCCTAGCAACAATTAATGGTTCTAGAATGACTTCAAGGGTCACAAGGTCATTTGGCATCATCCAAATTTTGTTCTTCTTTAACACTTCTTGGTTTGCTAATTTTTTTCTCTCTTTTCTTTCTGATCATGACTCTTTTTTTTGCATCCCGCAGTTCCCTCTCATTTTTCACATCCCACAGCATTAGTATGAATAGCTAAACTCCTAATCTAGGGTTTTGATGGAACCTATTGAAGGATGAATTTATCGTTATGTTAATATAAATTTGCCATAGTTTTCTCTCTATTTGTTCAACTATAGGCTTGTTGTTGTTGATTGAAGGGCCCTCGATTAACTGTCCCTATTTGGTGTGCATTACTCAGGAGAGAGTGCATATTTAGGTCGTTGTTGAACTACATCACTCCTAACGTATATGAGGGATCAATACGAAGGGTTTAAAGGTGGGATTAGGGATAACGAAACATTGAGTGCGATCTAAGTGAGCTGTAATTAAGGTTAGCTAGCACAATTCGGGTGAATATGTATAGTATATTGTTGTAATTACTTGGAAGAGAGTTACAACAGTTAGAGCGCTCATGATCGATAGAGAATACTTAGGCAAATTTATAACAAACATAGCGGAAAGGACTTCGACAATAGGGGAAATGATAACCTTAAATCATTCCAATTATTGTCTACAACACGTTCATAGTTATTTATTACTTATTTCATTCTCATTAAATACTATTTAGATAGTAAACATCCAATTTGTTATTTAAATATCTCAGAAAGTTGATTGCGTGGAATTGTGTGAGTCTGATAGTTGTGATTGATAGGTTAATTCCCTATGGGATTCGACTCGGACTTGTTAACCAGAATATATTTGCAGCGACCGCTTTGTCCTTTTTATAAGGCAGTGTTCGACGTGATCATTGACCAAGACAGAAAAAAATACAATTTTGTCATTTACTGACTCTGCCAAAACTTGGTCCAATTTCAGTCTGCCAGTCATTAGCTCCTGATAGCGTAGTGGTTGCCGGGGAAAGGTACTAATGGGAAATGCCTGATGCCAATCCTATATCTCACCCTCTTCATCATATACACAATTACATTCAAAGTCCCTATGAAACTCAGTAAAAACACACGAAGACAAAGGAGAGATGGAATGTGGAAAGAGAAATACGCAATGAAAGAGAAACAATCTGTGTAAAATGAGAGAAATAGGGTTTGGGAGTTTGTATATAATTTTTAACATATTATGTCTTATGTGGCACTAAATAGTGACATCGAGTCCAACTGGAGACGATTGTGTTGCACGCACCATTGGCCTCTTCAGAAAAGGATTTAATATATAGAATTCGAACAAGTATAAGTGTTCAATTGACAAACTATAGAGTACAGGGACTGGCATGACCAACTGGGATAAGTTCAAGAGTCTACGAGGCTATTCTGCCTTGAAAATTTGTAAAATTGAGGCGGTTCGATATGGTTCCAACATGCCCATGAAGCGAAGAGATGGCTAGCTGAATGGGAATGGCATGCGGCAAGTTCGCTTAGCACGAATAAGAAATCTAGGTGCACAACGGCCATGCGGCCATAGTATGACTAGCTTGAAGAATCTGTTGTTTATCTAAAACAATATGAAAATTGTAATGATCCAACCGCTTTGTTTGAGTATTTGCACGTTCCTTTATATTTCTAGACCTTGGATAGGTCCATATAGTATTTTTAGACTTATCAAGATAGTTCGAAGGGGTTCCGGAGGACTCAAGTGAGTTCCCGGACATTCAAAGAGAAAAAAGAAGTTGCAGAAACTGATGCTGGTGTGTGAATTGAGGTGCGTTGCACTGGCTCTGCATCTAATCCATGTGTGATTAAAGAAGTGCCACAACTAGGTCGTGCCTACTCAGGTGCATTTGGAGGTGCGCCGTACCTCTGGTAGTACTTGTGCATTTTTCAGCGTTTGTATAAATAAATGTCCCATTTCATGATTTTAGTTCATTCTTTACCGCTTACAAAGCTTGGAGGCTCGGGTTTGAGGGGTTTTGTCACGACCCAAAATCCCTAAGGTTGTGATGGAGCCGGACACCATTGTCAGGCAAGCCAATCATTAAATAGTCGAAATAAATTCTTGTTTAACATTTATGAAAAATCATCTCCTTTCACTTTATTACATGTTAGCTAAATAAAATCTGTCAAGTAAAACAATGGTTTTAATATTCCATTTTAGCAAACATATCCCAACACATCCCAGAACCTGGTGTCACAAGTATATGAGCAATTCCTAAGAATTTATATAATTATCACAAAGCCTGTCTGAAATACAGATTGGACTAGAAAATTTAAAATAAAAATAAATACAGTACGAGGGAGACTCTCAGCTGCGGATCACCTCTGGATCATGCAGCTCGCCTAAGTCTTCGAATCCTCCATATGAAAGTACCTGTGCAATAAAATGCACAGCAAGTGTAGCATGAGTACAAAAAAAATGTGTACTCAGTAAGCCGCCCGCCTAACCTCAGAGAGGTAGTGACGAGAGGTCGAGTTAGACACTTACTAAGGGCCAGCAAATTAATTAACAGCATATGATGAACACGGGAGGCATGTAAGGTAGTAAAGCAGCAAATATATAAGGCACTGAAATCCAAGTAAATACTGAAAATAAACAAACAGTTACCACTTCCTCATTTTTCCCCAAATATTTTAAATAAACAATTTCCTCTCTGTTTTCCCCCAAATATCTTGTCACTTTTAAAAATCATGAAAAACATTTAACAACTTAACATGCGCACACGGGATAAGGACAACCGGCATGAACCGTCATAATAATCATCGTTGTGCACTGCCGAGGATCGAACGGCCCGTACCATAAGTGCACCTCTCAATATAATAATCCTCTATGTGCACTACCGAGGGCCGAACGGCCCGTACCATAAATGCATATCTCAATATAATAATCATGCATATGCACTGTCGAGGATCGAACGGCCCGTACAAAAAGTGCATCTTTCAATCCACAGTGGCGTACGGCCCACTCCTATGAGAGTGGGGGAAATAACACTTTGCTCACGGAATGTAAATTGCGAAGCAGTCACATGCAGTCAGGCACAATCAACAGTCCACCCCGAATACGTCGGGAAAACAAATACTCAAGTAAGTGACAAATTTTTCTTTAAAAAACCATAAAATAGTGTTTAAATCCATTTTTTTTCGAAATTTATCTACCAAGTCTAATGATGTTCAATAATATCACTTTATCAAGTATACGATTAACCACGAAGGAAAACAATTCTCTTTCCAGCTGATTAAGAAAATGAACTCTAGTCTTTTTTTTAGGTATCAAATTACGATTTCGATTATCTTAGCAGTCAAGTAATATAGGCAAGATCACGGGTACAACACATAAGGCATGCTAGTGGGTCCTAGGCTACCCGGACATGGCATAATAGTAGCTACGCACGGACTCCTGTCACATCGTGCGTACGTAGCCCCCCGAAGATAATAGCACATACTCAATTAATTCACCTAGAGGGACAATTTCCCCCTCACAAAGTTAGAAAGGAGACTTACCTCGCTCTGAAGTCCCATAACCGGCTTCCAAGCTCTTCCGACGACTCCCATGGATGCACAATGCCCCAAAACTACCACATAATGGACAAAGCAATGAGAATTCATCCTAATGCTCGCAACAAATTCATATTATATACTTTCCTAACTCCGCTTAGTGAAATGACCAAAATGCCCTCGGCCTTACGTGCCCGGAATCCGAAATTCCTCGAAGATATATTCTACCCATAGATCCACTAGTTCAAATATACATTTACTCTACATTCCATGCTCAAACTCGTGGCTAAAAATTCAAATTTCCATTTCTAGGTTTCTTTAAGATTCCTCAATTTCCTACAAATTTTCATGTCTAATTCCATGCATATACTTGTATTTAACTTTAAAAACATGAAGGATTTATTTACCTTGACATTGCATGAAGAAATCCTCTCCTTGAAGCCTCCCAAGATCGACCAAACCAAACAAGAAATGAAGAAATGGCCACAAATTCTCGGTTTTAAAACATTTTTCCCAAGCCATTTTTCGCACTTGCAGTTCAATATCCGCATCCGCGATTCCGCAGGTGCGACCAAACCTCCGCACCTGGGGCTTTCCTCAACTCAAGCCAACCTCGCACCTGCGCCCCCTAACTCGCATCTGCGACCTTGCAAGTGCAGAAATACCATCGCACCTACGCTCCCAGCCAGCCATCAATCCTTTGCACCTGCGGTACGATAACCCCACCTGCGACTCCGCACCTACGGCTAAATCCTCGCAGGTGCGGTCACACCAGATGACAGCAATTCCAGCCTTCTCCAAACTCTCAACTTGATCCGTTAACCACCCGGAATCCACCCGAGGCCCCCGAGACCCCGTCAAATTATACCAACCTGTTCCAAAACATAATGCGGACTTGTTCGAGGCCTCAAATCACATCAAACGACATCGAAACCACGAATCCACCCAAATCCCAACTTTATGAACTTGAAATTCCAAACTTCCACATCCGATGCCGAAACCTATCAAATCACGTCCGATTGACCCCAAATTTTGCACACAAGTCATATTCGACATTACGGACCTGCTCCAACTTCAGGAATCGCATTCCGACCTCGATATCAAAACTTTCACTTCCGGTCGGATTTCTCAAAAACCTTCAAATTCCTATCTTTAGCCAAATGACTTCAAAATGACCTACGGACATCCAAATTCACTTCCTATCGCGCTCCCAACTCTAGAATCACTATACGAAGCTATTCCCAGACTCGGAATCCCAAACGTACAACAATAACTCAGAATTGCACTTCAAGCCCAAATTTATGAAATTCTTCTAAAATAATAACTTTCACAATATGCACCGAAATGCTCCCGGGTTACCCAAAACCTGATTCGGACATACGCCCAAGTCCGAAATCATCATACGAATCTGCAGGAACCCTCAAATCCTGATTCTGAGGTCGTTTACTCAAAATTCCAATCTTAGTTGATTCTTCCAACTTATGGCTTCTCAAATGAGAATTTTCTTTTCAAATCAACTCTAAACTTCCCGAAATTCAATTTCGACCACACCTACAAGTCATAATACCTGAAACAAAGCTGCTCATGGCCTCAAATCGATGAACAACGCGCTAGAGCTCAAAACGACCGGTCGGGTAGTTACAGGATTTGAGCTAGATTTTTATCTACGATGTTGGGATACGTGATTATAACTCGAATTTACATTTATATCATGAGTCTATTGGTATATATACCTTAAAGATATGGATCGAAGGTACAATTGGTGAAAATTTGGAGAAAACCTAGAAATACTTAAATGCCTTTTTGGACGTTTAAATGGATTTAGAGTAGAACTCCAAGGATAAATATAGACTCGTGGGGTTATAAATTACCCAATGTTAACCTTGGATTCGAGGTTTGACCATGGGAATTCATAGTTAACTTTTGGAGTTGACTTTAACTTTGACCGAGATTTTAATTGCTTAATTGAGTATAATAGCATTATCCAATATTGTTGAATGCTCTTTTGACTATATCGAGATCGATAGGTGAAGTTGGATAGAGGCAAGATAATTCTTGAAGGATAAAGCTTGCTTGGATTGAGGTATGTTAACACATTGACCTCAGTGAGGGGCTTTTCCCAAATCGAACTTGATTGTCATATACTACTATATACTATGGGGATACTGCATATATGAGATGATGAGTATATATGTGGATATTGGAGTTATATAATACATATAAGAGGTAAATATTGATATTGTTATCTATGTTTGTCTTGACATTATTTGTGCGATGGCTAATTTCACATTCTCACGTGCTAGTATAATGTTATAGGCATCTTTCACATGCTAGTTTAATATTATAGGATATAGAATATCGGGTACATGATATATATGATAGTCATGCATTTCATATATTTATTATAACTTGCATAAGTGATTTTAAATTTAGTTGTAATTGTGATATGTGAGTTGTCCACTTGAATTATGATATACATATAAGTTGACCATGTTTTTTGTTATTGCGTATGGATATGGATATGTCTCTCACGAGTCATTTTATCACCCAATTACCACATGCAGTGCGTGCATGTTTTTTGGTCGAGGAGAGCTGGGGCACGGGGAGTTACTGTTGATTATAAAGGTTGGGTATTTATCGTGAATTAGTGATTATAGTCTGTTGTTGCATTTCATATAAATGCTAGACTTGTGCATATATAATTATGCTATTTTTACGCTTTATTATTATTCTTATTATTATTATTATTATTATTATTATTATTATCATCATCACCACCACCATCATCATCATCATCATCTATATATTGAAAAGTAAGTAATATCGATATAAATCTTCGTCACTACTTTATTGAAGACAATGGATGATACTTATTGAGTATATGTTGGTGTAATCATACTACACTTTGCACTATATTCAGATTCTGACCCTGGTACTAGTGGATACCAAGAGGAAGCATAAGAGCTTGACTTCGAGACTTCAACAATGAGTTGATCGTCTAATTCGCAACATATTTGAGTCACCTTTTATCTTTTGTTTTTGTTTATTATTTCAGTCAGTATGTTTTTTGGGACGGTTGTACTTTCTTATTTTTTAGAGCTCATGATTCTATATTACTAGTCCTTGAATATTTTGGTTTATTTTCGTGTTGTATCAAACATGTATTGTCTTATCTATTTTATTCTGTTAGACTTTATTATAACATATTGTCTTGTTTCTGTAACAACATGACTGTCGTTTTGATTATTTTAGCCTTGTTACCCTATTTATTGCCTCCTCTATGTTATATTATAATTATGAGAGTTGTCGGGGTGGTTGGTTTGGGTTTCGGGTGAGTTTCGAAGTGGTTGGGGCACTTAGTCCCAAAGTTGGAAGCTTAAGTTGAAAGAGTTGATCGGAATAGAGTTTTGATGATTCTGATAGCTTCATATGGTAATTTTGGACTTAGGAGTATGTCTAGGTATTGATTTGGAGGTACGTAGGTCATTTGGGCTTGAATTGGCGAAATTGGAAAATTGAAGGGTTGGAAGGTTGAGAAGTTTCACCAAGAGTTGAATTTATTTATGTTGGGTCCATATTTTACTTTCGGGAGTTAAAACAGGTACGTAATGTCATGTCTGACTTGTGTGCAAAGTTTGAGGTCAATCAGAGTTGGTTTGGTATGAATCAACGTTAGTTTTGGAGGTTGTATGTTCATAGATTCAATAGGTTTGAACTGGGTTGCGATTCCAAGATTTGATGTTGTTTGACGTGATTTTAGGCCCCGAGCAGGTCTGTTATGTGATTTGGGACTTGATGTTTTTATGGGGCCCCAGGTGTGGTTCGGATTGATTCCAGGTTCATTTTTGTACTTACAAGAATTTCCATCCAGCCGAGGTTCTGGTGAAATCGCACCTGTGCACTTTGGGTCATAGGTGCGGAACTGCGAAAGCTCCCTTTGAGACGTAGAAGTGAGATTTAGGGTTGGGCAAACTGTGTTCGCATATGCGGTTGTTTCTCCGCACAAGCGAACGGGAAAAAGAGGCTTGGTTCCACCGAAGCGCAAGCGCGGATGCGTACAACGATCTGCAAAAGAGATTTTCCTGGCTTAATGAAAAGCCACACCTGTAATGGATTTTCTGCAAGTGCGGAGCCGTAGAAGTGGTTGTTGGTCCGCAGATGCGGAATAGCTTGGCAGAAAGGGGGTGGATCAAGGGTTAGAGTTATTTTTAATCTTTTAAGTTAGAGAGCTCGGTTTTAGGCGATTTTGAAAGGGGTTTTCAAGGAGTTGATCGGAGTAAGTATTTTTTACTCGAATTTGATTATTATACATGAATCCATCATTGTTTTTATCATTTAATTAATGTTTTGAGTTGGAAAAATTGGAGAATTTTGTGAAAACTTCCTAAACTATAAATCGAGGATTTGAAGGTCGATTTGGTGTAGGGATTGGATAATTTTAGTATGGTTGGACTCGTTATCGAATGGGTGTTCGGATTTTATAAGTCTGGTAGGGTTCCGTGACGCGTGCCCGAGTTTGACTTTTTTAGAGTATTTTTTTATTTTATTTAATAATCACAACTTTATCATCCGAAATAGTTTTCTATGGTTTGTATTTCTGATATAAAGTTATTTTGGCTAGATCCGAACCTTCCGGAATTGGATATTCACAGGAAAGGCTTACTAGTGGATTGGGTTTGCTTGTTTGAGGTAAGTATCTTGCCTAACTTTATGTGGGGGAACTACCCCTTAGGATTAGAGTTGTTTTTGTTAATTATGATATGTGAAAGTCGTGTACGCAAGGTGGGGAGTGGGTACACAGGCTATATATGGTATTTGATCGATTTAGGCTATTTAGACTCTTTGCATGCCTTCAATCAAATTTTCATAATATGTTATATCTTTTATTGTTAATCTACCCTCATACATATGCTTTTTTGACATTGTTAACACTTGTTCCACCTCTTACTTGTTATTTTTCTTTTATATTATTTAGTTGAAATTATTGTCTTGTTACTTCTTAATTGTGGAATTACTTACTTGAAGTTATTAATTCATGGAATATCTCTTGTTTAGCTATTGGTGTTGAAGTTGTAAAAGTCGTTATCACTTTGAGAAAGAGTTGTTAAATGTTGAGATATTGTTCTTGTTGTGCTATTCACCATTATTTTGTTATTGTTGAGACTCTTGCACCCATTGTCGTTGAGCCGTTATCTCTCATTTACCACACTTGTTTTTGTCCTTATATTTTTCTTGATGTTCTTATTATGTGTTCCGTCCTTGTTGCCTTTATTGCTTTAAATCTAGTTGTAGCTTATCTTTTTGTATTGCTTTATTGCCTCATTTTCCTCGTTTCCGTTATTAGATTGTACTATCTTGTTCAATGTTTTTCTTATCCTAGTGGGTGTCTTGACCTAGCCTCATCACTACTCTACCAAGGTTAGTCTTGATACTTACTAGGTACCATTGAGGTGTACTCATACTAATCTTATTCATATTATTGTGTAGATCAAGGTACCTCGACCCAGGCTAGGCACCAGTGAGTAGAGCATTCCGTTCGGAGACTTCAATGTATACATGTCCGGTATTCACAGGACTCGGAGTCACCATCTGTCCTTGTTTCTCTAGTGCTTACTCTTTTTTTAGATAGTGATGTTACAATATATTCTGTAGAGTTTATGACTCAGTCTCACCAAATTTTGGGAGTTATTGCCAGCGATATTGTTAAAATCTATTATGATAGCTAGATGGTTTAAATTTGAAGTTCTATTATTATTTCCGCTATTTCTTCATGCATGTTAGGAGAACCCAGTCGTAGAGATTAGGTGTCATCACGCCATCCTCCGGTGAGGAATTGGGGTCGTGAAAAGTTGGTATTAGAGCTCTAGGTTCATAAGTGTTACAAGTCATAAGCAGGTTTAGTAGAGTCTTGCGGATCGGTACGGAGACGTTTATACTTATCTTCAAGAGGCTACAGAACTATTAGAAAACTTCACTTCTTTGATTCCTTATCATGCGAATTTGTTGATTTCGAAATTCTGAATCTTTATCTTTCTATTCTCTCACAGATGGTGAAGACATGCATCGATGGATCCGATGGTTAGACGCTCGTGCCCCTTGCTAGAGCCGCAAGAGTTCAGGGTCGGGGCAAAGGCTAAGTAGGGGCACGTGGTGCCGCTAGAAAACCTGCCCGAGCTGCGATAGAGGAGCCACCAGTAGTTCCAGTTGGGGGCAGGAAGCCGAGGCGCCTGTTTCCAATCCTGTACTTCAGGAGACCCTCGCACAGTTCTTGAGCATGTTTGTCACTCTAGCTCAGGAGGGATTGATTCCACCTGCACCAGCCACATCTCAGGCTAGGGGAGGAGCTCAGACTCCCACGACCCATACCCCAGAGCAGCGGGTCCATGTTGATCAGATTCAAAAGGTAATGTTAGTGCAACCTGTTGCTCCGGTTCAGCCCGAGGTTAGGGTAGTGGTATCCGAGGAGGAGCAGCTTAGACTTGAGAGGTTCAAGAAGTATCATCCTCCTACTTTCAGATGCCTAGCTGCAAACAATTCATAGGGTTTTCTAATGAACTTCCATCGTATTCTCCGCACCATGGGTATTGTGGAGACAAATTGGGTTGCTCTTACTATGTTCCAGCTGTCAGGAGCAGCATATCAGTGGTGGAAGGCTTACGAGGAGGGTAGCCCAGCCATGCAGCTTCACTCACATAAACTCAGTTTTCAGATATGTTCTTGAGAGTGTTTGTTCCCCAGAGCCTTCGGGATACAATGCGCGCGGAGTTTGAGTAGTTGCACCAAGGTACTATGACAATGTAAGAGTATGTTGTCGGATTCAGTGAGTTGTCAAGACATGCACCTGCATCGGTTTCTACAGTTAAAGAGCGAGCATGTCGATACATCAAGGTGCTCAACTACGGTATTAGATTTAGCATTGCTCGAGACTTTGAGATAGATATACCATATCAACAGGTGGTTGACGAGTGCAAAACACACAGTAGAATATGCTCGTTAGTCGAATATAGTAAATTAAAATATTATATCCATAGGGATTGGAGTTAAACAATATTGTCGTAGTTTGTAGATATATTACTATCCAATATGATAAACAATTGAGGTGGTGATTAAAACTAAAATTAACTAAGTGTCTACACTATTGGCTAATGACAATCGACGCAAGTAATGAGAAAATAAGATATCAATTTGGAGAAGATAGGGTTGATAGGATAGGTGCAAGACAAATATTTGGGATTTAACCTAGATAATTCACTTCTAATGTTCAAGTGAGTCTCTCAAATCCACTTGGTTATTAGTTCAATTGATTAGTAGAAACTCCTCTCTCGATTAAGTCTCAACCTCACAAGATGAACCAATTTTAAGCACGTGAGGGATATGCAAGAATCCGCAGTGGATCGGTCTTTATGAGAACCTCTCTCGATTATCCTCCTAACTAAGTATAATCAACAATTCAACTAGCCTCTTCCTATTACTAAGAAGAATTAATGACTTCAACCAAAAAAATATAATGGAAAAATATCACAAGTTATGCCGCTCTCAATTACGTGAACAAGTGAATATAGATGCAAAAGTTAAAATCTCCAAAATGATTCAATACATAAAAACTAGAGTTAATTATCCACAAAAAAGTATCAATACACCAAATCCATCAACCCTAAATAGAACTACTCCATGGATATGGAGCAATTCATCATAACAATGTTTAAGTTAAAGGAAAACATAAAACAATTCAAACCCTTGTCTTGAGTGAGAATTGAATGATAAAATCCTTGAGATTTTTCTTCTCCACATCCTCCTCAGCTTCCTTCGGTCTAAGATGTGTCAAATTTCCATAAAATAACATTTTTCCATGTATATATACAAAGTAGGGTCTGACCCAGTCAAAAACACCTTTTCCTGCCCGAACTGGGAAAATAACTCTGTAAAAATTGCACATACGTGTCGCATGAGGCGACGCGCCATGCAGGGAATTAGTGGGGAAATCCAAAGAGTTTATTTCTGAGAGACAATAGATAAATGGATTAGAGAAGCACCCCACACGCCGCCCCACGCGTCGCGGCAGTGGGGGATTCTTAGAGTACAGATTTTTCTTGACTTTTTTATATCGAGACGTGGTTTGCAACCCCCGCATGCGATCCCGGCTTACTCCCTTGGGCTTTTACTCAGATTTCAAAGATCCAAATAACTTGAATACATTCTATAACATCTACATAGCTCGGAGTCACTCCTACAAGGCATAAAACACACTACTAGTGCAAAATACTGGCAATTAAAGTGAAGTAAATTGGAGTGTAACAAGCGACTAAAACATATAATTATAGCCTACCATTAGTGGTAGAGATCGCGCAGAGATTGGAGGGTATGCGGGGCCATGAGAGAGAGGCAGGGAGGCCAAAAGTCCTCGAGGTACTGGAGGATTTAGTGGTGGCCAAGCTGTAGCTACAGCCCATCATAGTAGAGGTTGTGTGAGTCGTCCAGTTCATTCAGCAATTCTAGCTTCTAGTGGTACTCCGGCTACTTCTAGGTATCAAGTTGCCCATTATGCACCGCCATTGACTTGTGCACCTCCTGCACGAGGTGCTTTCATAGGTCAGTCTAGCCGACTAGTCCAGGGCTAGTTTCAGCAGCCACACCCACCGAGAGCTTGCTTTGAGTGTGGTGATACCGGACATATGATGAGGGACTGCCCCAGACTCAGGAAGGGTGCACCTCTATAGGTTACACAGGCCATTATAGTTGAATGAGAAGTTGTTGTAACTTATGAAAAAAGTAATCTGAATCAATCTCAATTTTGGCACTTGCGACTTGGTCATATGAGTGACAACGGATTTTTTTTGTTGAGCAAGAAAAATTTACTGGATGGGTACAAAAAATAAGCTTTAGATTTTTTTGAACAATGAATATTTGGTAAATAGACAAGGGTCGAATTCAGCAAGAATTAGAGCACAAGATCATAGACAAGCTAGATTATATACATTCAGACTTGTGGAGTCCAAACAGAGTTATCTCTATGAATGATTCCATGTATTTTAAGACTTTGATATGGGATTACTCGAATGGTTTGGATGTATTTTTTGAAACAAGATGAGGCATTTTCAACATTTGTTAAATGGAAGACGGTGGTTGAGAGGCAGGCCGAAAGAAAAGTTAAGCGTCTTCGAACTGACAATGTATTGGAAATTTTCCAATTTAGAGTTAAATAATCTCCGTAGCATAGAAGTCAGAGCGAGACACCTCACTTGTGTCGGAACACCACAACAGAATAGTGCTACAGAACGTATGAACATAATGCTTTATGATAGAGCGTGAAACATGATTTCACACTTATTTGTTACCAAGGTTTTTTGGACTGAAGCAATCAATAACACTTATTATTTGGTCAAATGATCTCCATCTACAGTTATTGAGTTCAAAAATTCTTTGAGGTATGTCCGACTCGCCTTCTAATTAATCAAATTTGAGGTATTTGATTGTCCTACTTATGCTCATGTGAGGGATGACAAACTTGTGTCGAGGGCAAAGAAGTGCATATTTCTAGGGTATGTAATTGGAGTGAAATGTTATAGGTTGCGATTAATAGATCAGAAGATTCTAGTGCATATTTCTAGGGTATGCAATTTGAGTGAAATGTTATAGGTTGTGGTAAACTGATCAGAAGACTCCAGAGTTAATTATCAGTAGGGATGCAATATTCAATGAATCTTCCTCACTAGACAGCTAGAGGGAGAAAGCAATCGCAGAAATAGATCGTAGTGTCAGTAACCGTATAGATTTAAAATTGAATCTCCACTAACTTAGACTAGTCGTTTAGAAGTAAAGGAAGTGGAAGATGTGCAAAAGACTGATCAAGAGGATAATGGTGATGCACATATGCAGCAACAACAACAGTTTGCAATAGGTAGAGAGAAAAGAGTGACCAACCGACTGCAAAGGTTTGCTAACATAGTTAATGTTAATCTTCTTATATACAAATCTCGCGGGATTTGCTTTGTTAGTTACATAAATCGTTGATGTACTCAAGTGTAATAACTAACCAAAAGCTATTTCGAGTGCAGAAGCAGATCGATGGATTGATGCTATGGCTGAAGAGATTGAGTCTGTTAACAAATTTAGGTATTGCTTGGACTTGATTGGTATATGTTGTACTCAGTTGAGCCCTTGTGAGGGTTGAGGGCAAGGCAGAGAGACATTGTTTTTGTTGATGAAGCGAATTCAAGCTACGGGGAAGATTTATTATTTATTTCTTGAGTTTTTTTCTTGTAGTTTTAGGAAAACTCATAATCCTTATAGGTTTGGGAAAATCATTGTTCTAATAGATTTGGGAAAGGAAAATTCATTATCCGGTAAAACCTTTTGTTTGAGACTATTTGGAATCTACGTATAGGGGTTGTAGTTGGAGATTCTATAGATTGTATTGTACTTTTCTTCTCATTCATAGTGGAAAACTCTCTGCTTCTGCCCCGAGAATTAGGTTTAGTCGGACCTCGTTAAATCCTTGTGTTATTTTTTTTATTTGTTTTGTGTGTGATTGTATGCTATTTAACCCCCGATCTTCCGCAACAAGATTAGACCGAAAGGAAACATAGAACTACTTCATTGATTATAAAAATAAAGAAGAGACAACAGAGGAAACATGCCTTAGAAGAGAGGTGAAGGATACACGAAAGGACGATAAAGCTCTCAGCTGGGACGGACAATAAAGCTCATCTGATCCAATATAGAGAGTAACAAATAGGAAATACTATGGTATAAACAGGAATTAAGCAGCCGTTATTCTAAAAGTTGCTCCACAATATATGTCAGTTTGATGTCATTTGATGGTAGTCTTATGTTCCAGTCTGTGAGTAATGTCAAAATCTACATGGACGAAAGCACGCTCGACTTCAACAAGTTGCTCCAATTTTTCCTGCAGCGTTTCACCAATATTATGTGCCTGGTTGAGGAACATGTCCTCTGGTAGCACTATATCAACCTCCACAAAATATTGTGTGCCAAATGTGTATGCTCTAACAGTATCAATGTGTTTGATCCTTTCATGGTGATTCCATATAAGATATGTTAACTTTGCTAGAAATTCGGGTGGGGCTGTTCTTCCAATAAGTGACCACACATTTTCCATCACTGTCTTTGCCCATGTGCTCATTGTGTAAAGTGCTATCTGAAACACACAACAGAGACTAATAAGATTAATAAAGAATAACCAAGGATGATCAGTTGTCCATAGGAAATGCAAAAAACAGACAAGGTATACAAACTAAGAGCTATGTGGTGTTATTCTGAACTCACAATTATAGCTCCAGTAGGATCAATCCACCAGTAGAAATGGATGGCTAAGACTGCTGCCATTAATCCGATTGAGTTGGTAATGACATCAAAGAAATGGTCTTGAGCATAGGCCCTTACAATTTCATTTTTAAATCTTCGACAGTAGATCATAAGCACAAACTTGACCACAGTGACAGAAACCATAATTCCGATCATCCATTTTTCCTTCTCAGGGTCCATATCAGGACGAGACTGGTCATTAAGCATGGAACCAGAAAAACAAATCGAGGTCAAGTGTCAGGCATATTACAAAATGAAATTGCGGTAAATTAGAGTTCAGTCCTTCAATAAGAAACGTATCATGTAGGAGTAATCTTTATTACTCCGTGCTTCATATGTAGTATCAAAACTAGTTGTTTTCAGTTAGAGCACTAACGACTAGTTTATCTTTATACATGGATTAGAGGGCCTATCTTGTGTTACTGCAACTTTCTTTTAGTAGCAATTCAGCTTCTATTTTAGGTCTTTTTCGCATTGTATGACATAAACTTTTGTAATACATGCACATATTGCGAAACACTTGAGCAAAGCGGTAGGTTGACAAGTTCGGGATTATTAAAAGACCTGGACTGTGTTGAGTTAGGATATTTTGCTCTCAAAGTACATTTGAGGAAACGTTCTACATCAATTTGATATTATTTTTACAAAAACACAATACTCAACCTTGTACCAGTTCACACATGACAGTACATCCATCTCATGACACAGCTGAAGAGAACCAAGTTAACATACCTTAGTTATGAGTTCTTTACCTGACTCGAACAATATTTGTAATCCTAGGGTCGCCATTACGGATGCAAAAACAACTATACCCTGAAAATATTGCAGAAGATTATTTGAAATATTGCACACAAACAAGATATTCTGGTTTACGTGCTACGCTTGAAGCTGTTAATTCTTGAGGAAACTGTCAGATGGCACAAAGGTATTATATATCCTGATAAATAAACATAAATTGGTGATCAGACATCTTTTCTTTTTCTTTCTAGGGAGCTAAAGGAATATGTTTTTTTTCTTCTTTTTACTCTGATTTTGGAGAAAAAACCTGAAACAAGGGTGTTCCTAGAAAGCACCTTGGAATAAAAAAACAGAATTATATATGCAGTAAAAGACTCACCACTGGCTGCATTCTCTTCTTTCCAATAGGATAGTGGTACTGGTTTGGCGTTTTCATTGCATGAGAAGTGAACCATAGAATAAATCCAGATAAGAGGTCTAATAGGGAGTCTAAGGTCGATGAAATTACAGCCAGCGATCTGCTGTCAATAGAAGCATAGACTTTAGCAATGAAAAGAACCATATTTGCTATGTTTGACGCATGAATAGCCATCCTTTCCCTCTTAGCATGTTGCTTCATTTCATCCTGGCATTAATAATCATTGGTAGACAGGAAAAACAACATTATTTTTTGATTCTTATTACAGAATATTAACAGAGATCAAGATTCAAGAAACCTAAGAATCTGACTGAAAGTCTTAATATAAACTCTGGTTAACATGGAAAAACATTGTAGTTACTGAAGAGGCAGAGATTGATCAAGAAATCACCTTCTCCAAGAAGAAAAAGAACATAAAAACAAGTAGTCTTAGCTGATCCAGAGACAAGAATTTCTGAACACTAAAGGTTGGAAATAGTGCAACAAAGAGCAGAAATAACCACATTCATTCATTGTAGCAACTGAGGAAAAGACCAACCTCAGTTAGATTTCCAGGTAAATAACCACATTCATTAATTGTGTCCATCTCATTGAATCCTTCAAGCAGCCTTTCTTGCTTTTTGTAGTATTCAGCAACTTTTCTCTGATTCCCTATAGATAATTACAGAGATAAATAAAAAAGTGACAACTTTAATTGTCTAAAACAATGAATTTGGTTATCTGAAACCACCTACTTTAAGCATTATTCTTAAGGGTATGATAGCCTAAGTTGCTCTGACATCGCAGTTTAGGTGCCGCTACGTGTCGGCACGATACTAGTATGGGTGTTGGTATGGGATCCGTACCGGATTTGGTCAAACAACTATGGGTACTTTGACCACAACAGACGAAAGAATTCGAGACGAGATACAATTTGATTACCGAAATCGGAATCAAAATTAGGGTAAATTTGAAGAAAATAACATATCTTATCTAGGAAATCAATCATTTACTTTTTTACGTCGTGAGAATAAAAAAGAAATCCACACTTTACAAGCTATATGTAAGTATTCCACAAAATTTCTCATAATTTAGAGATATTTTTATTTTTTTAAATTATTTTGAGCCGGATCCCCTCACCCGTATCCGTACTAGGATCCGTATCCCCGAATCTTAGAATTTATATCTTGAAGGATCCGACCTCTAGATCCGCACCCGTGTCCGAGCAACTTAGATGATAGCTTATAACACATCTACTCTTGAATTATGTCCATTCCAAATAAGAGAGCCAATTTCAGTCCAAGAAAGATAAGTTTTTGAACTATTAGCTTCACCAATCAAAGCATTTGGCCAGGGAACATTTACAAGTAATTAAGAGCAAATTTCGGTCTAACAAAGATGGATTTTGTTGCCTGCTTTGCAGATCACCCTTACAGAGTATCAAGTGAACCTCCTTGACTGAAAATAAGTAACAACTTCAGTCTACCATTCCATCTATCATATCAACCTACTTGACCCAATAACTTCTTATCTGTAGATAACATAAGAGAGAATTTATGATCTCGCGGATGGAGAGGGATTTGAACCCCCGGTATTCTATAAATATTTCGGATTTCAAGACCGACTCTTTGAGTAGGGATTTGAACCCCCGGTATATCAGTCTTTGAGCAGTTCATTAAGCAAATTTGATTCATATCTAATCGATTCAAATTAAACTCTCCTGAGCACATTAGGATATTCTGCTACACTACAATGCTACAGACAAGAATTAAAATTTGAAGAAAAGTACTATTAGAAACAAGATTGTAATTTCACCCTTCAGGCTTTAACTCGTAGAAAATATCCAACTCCGACATTTTATATTCAGAAACTAAAGAATCACTTTTTTTTTTGGTAATTATAATGAACCACTTGAAAGGCGATAGTATTAACTATCAATAAGTCAGGTAATAGTCATTATCAAAAATAGTAGTTACATATTATTATAATAATAACGCAAGAATACTCAAAGATTACAAACTAAAAGGTCAAGGGGGACTGATCAAGTCTTAAAGGCTTCACACATCATAAAGAAAAACAACAAACACTAAAATAAATGTACAAGGACACATCTATGTTGTTTAGCTTTAAATTTTCAATTAATGGCAAGTTTTTCATATATGATCAAATTAATTAATATTCATTGTGAATTTGAACATAGAATTTTAAATCTTTTTGAAATTAAGAGGCCGTTAATTTGGACATAAAAAAAATTTTCACTTTTTTCCGAAAATTTTTCGCTTGAAGATGAATTTTAAAATTTTTCAAACATTTGCAGAACTCTAAAAATCTGTTTTTTAAAATTTTCACTCAGATCGGTCACAAAACTTTAAAAACAACCCAAAATTATATTTATGTTCAAACACATCTGTAATTTTTAAATATCATTTTTACTTTTCACTTTTTTTTTAGAATTTTACAATTTTAACAGCATAAAAAGTAGTACCGTCAATTACCATAGTTAATATTCCAAAACATTTAAAATGCATTCGTAAAAAAAGTGGTTAAAGAAAATATTATTTGACACCCCAGATAATAATAGATTAACATGGAACAAAGGCACTAGTATAATATATGGAAAATTTAAAAAAAAAAAAAAAAGAAAAGGAATTACTGAAAGCTCGTAGGAGACGGAGGAAACTGAAAGATTGATGATCAGAGGAGCGGCGTTGTGGAAGATGGAAGTCAGTTGTGTTGAGTTTCCATGTCGGCCCCAAAGACATGGTGTGGTCATGGTCAACCACTGCCTGAGCAGCGGGAGACAGCAACTCCGTCCTAAAACTGTCGTCCAGTGTGACACTATCATTACTGCGACTGATTTCCATGTTTAGATGGTCGTATTAGCTGTTTAATTATGAACTTCGTTGGAACTTTGAATACTACTGTTTATACTAGAATAGTTATTCAGGAATACGGCGTGAATATGGACAATGGGAATGCAAAGGATTCCGTACCACTCACCCACCGTCCCTCCAATCAAGAAACCACGCACCCTTGCTTACGTTACTACTTATACTAGTTGCTGTAATATTTGTATTTAAAATCTTATAAAACCCCAAGTACTACATGCCTACCCCACGCAGCCCCATCCCCAGCCCTAAAGGTGGTAATCGAGCCGGGCTGGCCTACTAACAAGGTTTAAGTTGTACCCGTGCACCGGAATCCGGCTAGTCCACTAACTCATCGAAAGGTTTTACCTGTGTTCTAGCTCGGTCCAACCCGGTTTAAGTCGTATATATTTTTTTCTAATTCTGACAGTTGTCAATGGTCAAAATCAAAAGAAGATTTAACACAAATAATCGTCCACCTAATCTGTTAAACTTAAAATAGCCAACGGATGTATAATATAAATATAATTCATGTATAATATATGAATAACTATGTATAATCAATGTATAATTTATGTATACCGATTAGAAAATGTAAACATTAAGTATGGCTGCCTATTTGTATAACTATTACAAATCAAAAATGACTGTTGGGCATGGCCGTAATTGTTTGTACTTTTAGCCATTTCGGCCTATCACCTTATTAAAATAGTCCCTCCACCCCTAATAATTGATAAATTATATTCTTAACCTTTTAATAACTATAAATAGCCCCCCTCTGCTTCATTTTTGTCTCACAACTTTCTCTCTTCTTCTACTCTAATTCTCTCTCAATTCTCTCTTGATTATTGAATTGCTTGCTCTCAAGTTTTCAATTAATTAATATTTCAAGTTTTATCAATTATTTACTGTAGCCACTAAAAAATTAAAATTATCAAGTGAAGTATGGTTACCATTTTTGTTACGTTCAAGTTAAATCATGCCCCATGCTTTTAGAGTGTGTTCACATATTTGGGAACACTTTGAGGTGGTAGAAGAAAATGAAAAAGTTCGCAAAGTAAAATGCAAGAAATTAGGCCGAGTCTTTAATGTTCGTCAAAAGTGGGAGGGTACAGCTGCTTTGAGGAGGCATATCAAGGTTGTCTGGAGTATCCTCCAGGAATTCGTATTTAAATTGATTTGAGACAATTTGTGTTATTTTGAAATTGTTAGACTTATTTAAGCTTAATGTGTTAGTTTATTGTAGTAATTTGTAGTATTATTATTGTAGTAATTTGTAGTATTATTATGCAATGAAGATATGAAATGAAAGCCTTTAAAGTTTGATCCTTACATATTGATCTTATTAAATAATTTTATGTAGCCACTTAATTTTAATTTTAAAATTTTTAAATTCAAAATTCAGATTTAAAACTTTAAACTTTTAGACTTTAAAACTTTAAACTTTAAAGTTTAAAAGTTTAATTTTATTCCTTAAAATACTTATTTTATTATTTAAAAGTTTGCAAACACTATAAGTAATAACAAGAAAACATAATACACTAAAAAAAAAAAAATTTTAACTCGGCCCAGTCCTGACTCGATTAGCCTTAACCCTGATGAGCCCACCAAAACCCGGAATATCCCAGCCCAAGTACCAACTCGAAACCCCAGCCCACTAACCGTCCGGTCCCACTAACCGGACGGGCTATTTTTTCCCATGTCCATCCCAGTACAACTCGCCCTGTAGACACCCTTACCCACCCCCAATGTTTCATTCATTAAAATGATCTAAGCCAAGCTTCTTCAAGACCAAAAATATTTTATTAATTATAAAAAAATGTTTCATTCATTAAAATGATCTAAGCCAAGCTTCTTCAAGCTCAAGCTTTTATAAGAAAATAACATTTTTGAGTAGAAGTAGAAGTGGTATTTGAGAAGCAGAAAAAAGAAAAAAGTAGTTTCTCCTCAAAATCACTTTTTTGAAAGCCACTTTTGAAAACAGTACACTTAGAACTACTTTTTAATTTTGGTCAAAAACTAATTGTTGTTCAAAAGTATTTTTCAAATTAAGTAGCCAAACACAAACTGGTTCTCACCCAAAGTACTTTTGCAAAAAAACACTACTCAAAATAAGTTGATTCTAAAATTTTGGCAACGTAGGCTATAATACTTCCTTTATTTCATGTGAGATTATTTATTCAACAAGAAATTTAATAAAGAACGAAAAAACTTAAAATTTATCGTATTAAATATATCATTTGTGTAGCTATAAAATTTTTCATTAAGGATAAAATAAAAAATTTAAAATTTATTTATTTTAAAAGGCCAAATACATAAACACCCCTAAAGTAGTCCAACATCTAAACACCTCAACTAAGCTTTTCTTTTTCATTTGAACACTTTAACATGTCTTTCTCAGTGCCGCTTAGACACGTCACTCTAACACTCAAACAAGATTACACGCATGTTATGATGCACTGCTAACGTGTACAAGTGAACAAATCAAACTCTGTCATGTTTTTTACATTGCCACATACACAAATAAAAGGTTAAAAATAAATGAAACATCGACTCTAAACCTACAGCCAAATATGAAATTCACCAAAGAAAAACCTAAAAACACTCTTGCGATGCTCAAGTATTGTAATCGATTTTGTGTGATTGACCAACAAATCTACTACTAATCTCTGTTAAACTTTCTTGTTCTTGGAGGTGTCGATTTTTCTTAACGTTCCATGCTTGGAGGAGAAGTTTCAATCGAAGCTTGAAGGTTGTGCTGATTAAAGTGTTCTCAGTTCATCATTGGAGTTTTGAAAAAGGTAAAGCTTTAATTTAGTCATTATACTAAGTATAGTGTCTGATATTTTTGTTATCTGGCGCCAAAATTAGGTTTTTTTTAAAGGAATTCAGAATCTTTAAATAGAATAGATATCAAGCATTATTGAGGTACATTTTCACTATGGTGATAACTTTATCCTTGACCTTATCCTAAAATATGTAGAGGAGATGGACGTGTCAAAAGCTTTTATTGATAAAAACTATTTTTCACAGTTTGAGCTATTATATTACACTAAAATAAAAAAGAGTGGGTGACTTCTATTATCAAGACTCAAATAGTAAAGCATTTGTCTTGGTGAAAAGTGATACATAATTGTTTAATATTGTATATTCTTTAAGAAATAAAGACGGGATAGATTTTTATTTTGAATAGGTTGTTGAAAACCTTGAGGTGGTGGGCGTTGTGGGCCCTATTGGTCTTATTAGTAGGTAAAAATATAGAGACTATTGCACCTAGTGTAACGACTCGACTGGTCGTTTTAAATACTATATTTTCTTTATGTGTTCCAAGACTTTTCATAGCTCTATTTGATGATTTATATTTGTGTGTATGGTCCGTGTCGATTTTCAAAAAATTAAAATGTGAATTTTTAAAGAAAATGTGATTTTTGAGTTTAAATATGACTAGCGTTGACACGATCAACGTTTTTGGTAAACGACCTCGAATTGGTATTTTGACAATTCCGATAGGTTCATATGATGATTTTGGATTTGTACTTATGTTTAGTTGGGGTCTCGAGTGACCCGAGGTCGTTTCGGTGCATTATGTGAAAAGTTGGCAAATTGAGTTTTAACTTGAACTCCTCGAGTTTTGATTATCAATTCTTGTTGTTTAATGTTATTTTGGTGATTTGAGTGAGTGGGCGAGTTTATATGATGTTGTTATACTTGTGTGCACGATCGGATTGGAACCCGAAGGACTCACGTGAGTTTTGGATGCTTTACGGACTAATTTTTTCTTAACTTAATAGATTGTTGGTGTTGTTGATATGCAGATCAATCTCGCAAATGCAAGACTCACTTTTGCAAGATTTTTTCTCGCATATTTTTTTTCGGAGGGGGTTGGGGAGCTTTGGATTTGCGAATTTAGGTTCGCTTTTGCGATAGGGGTGATTTTCGTAATTGCGGAGTTATGATCACATTTGCGACCCTGGAGAACTTAGGACAGCTTCGCTTTTGCGAAACCAATTCCGCATTTACGATGGTCTCCTTGTTTGCATTTGCGATCATGATGTCACATTCGTGACAACAGAAGAGATGAGGCACTGATCGCATTTGCCATCAGTTGTCCGCATTTGCGGACGCCACAATTGCTGATACTTGCAGTTGGGTAAAAGAGGAAAATTTCAGGACTTAGCTCATTTTCCACTATTTCTCAACCCCAAACTCCAAAGAGGCAATTTTTGAAGAGGAATTTCTTCCCAAATTCATTGGTAAGCATCATTAACTGGTTTTCAATCAAATTTAACTACTTTTTCGTGAATTTTAACATCAAATATATAAATTTCAAAGTAGAAATTGGAGGTTTTGGGTATAATTTAGAAATTTTATAAAATTGATATTTAAACCCCAAATTGGGGTCGGATTTCAAAATAAGTTATATATCCTAGCTCGGGGGTGAATAGGCAATCGAGATTTGGTCTGAATCTCGAATTTCGACCACGTGAGCCCCAATGACTCTTTGTTCACTTTTTAAATTTTGGCCAGGATTGAACATTTATTGATTGAGGATGTTTTCTTTAGCTTTATTTGACTTCGTTAGATGATATTTGACTAGATTTAGATCGTTTTGAGGTGTATTTCGAAGAAAAACGATATTGAATTGTGAAAATTATTCCGGAATTAGGTAAGTGTCTTGCCTAGCTTTGTTGGGAGAATTTTTCCTGCTAGTTGATATTGTTTTCTACATACGGAGGTGAAGCATATACGAGATAATGAGCGTATATGCATGTGCCAAGGTTTTTATGCTCGGGAGGAGAAATTATATACTTCTTTGTGCCTTTGTTGAACTTGGTGATTCCTTAACATATGCTTCATTTAATTTGATGACTAATAAACCCAATTAACTGTTTTAGCAATCATGCTAGAATATATGACATCTTAAAAAGAACTTAATTTGTTGCTTTCGAGATCCATTATATACTTAACTTGATCGTGGCATCACAAATCTATATCTTTACCTATTATTATCATGTTACTTAAGCTTCTTTTTTCGTAATAAGAGATTTATGTATGGCATGATGGATATTTTTGTGTGGTTGATAAGATGTTAGCACGATGAGTATTTTCATGTGTTTGAGATTAGATTGGTTTGTTGGTTATTACTGTGCGAAAAGAAAAGAAGCTGAAATTCTTTTATGATTACTCGTTTGTTAAACACTCGCATGCCCTTTTCTTTGGTTTCTACTAATACTTGTTGTTTTGTAAGATATCTTCCGTTTGAGTTCCTTTTGTGGTTACCTCCGTATTTTCCATTTGTCATGTTACTGTATAACAATGTCTTTACCTTGTTTGTTACTGCTAAATCGTGTTTTTACTTATTTTACTTCTACTACATGTCCTCTTCGAATTCATGTCTTTACTTGTTATCAGCCCATACCTGTTACATGCCTCTAATTGTCACGTGATTTACTTGTTAGATGCCTTAACATGATACATGTCTTCACTTACTACATGTTTTCACTTACTAAATGTCTTCACTTAATATATGCTTTTACTTACAACATACCTTCACTTATTAAATGCTTTTACTTGCTACATGCTTCTACTTGCTACATGATTTCGCATATTGAATGCCTTCATTTGTTCCATGTTTTACTTGACAAACATCTTTACTCGTTTCATGTCCTACTCACTTTTGATTAACCGGATTGGGTGACCTTTAGATTGGTTATATGATATTCTTTGTGGAAGTCTTACCATTATATGCGGTAGACTAGCTTTTGATATTGGACCGCTCTTCTTACTTTTTGAGTTGTATTACCTAGTTGGATACCGCGTGTTTGTTTTCTCAATGTTACATTGTGAACTTATACCATGTTTGGTTGTTGTTGTGGTTTCATATGATATTACTATATATTGGGATCAGGTTGTACGTTGCAATAGTGTTTATTGATATTGGGATCGGGTTACACGTCACAATAGTATTTATTGATATTGGGATCGGGTTGCACGTTGTAACAATATTTATTGATATTTTGATCAGGTTGCACACCGCAACAGTATTAATTGAGATTGGCATTGGGATGCACGCCGCATCAGTATTTTTGTTTGTGATGTTTGGTTATGATCCTTACGTGTGCTTCGTGATATTTGTTTCATTCATAGAAATGGGTATGAGGTTATGACTTGTTGTTGTGTCCGTAAACTGCTTCATAGCTCTCCTATTGATGCTTTTACCATTATTCAACATATCTTTTGCCTTGTTTCTCCTACTAATTATCTGCAGAGGTACATAGTAAGTGAGTATCTTTAACTTATAAACCCCGTCACTACTTCATCGAGGTTAGTCAAGATACTTGCTGAGTACATGGGGTCGATTGTACTCATACTACACTTCTGCACACTGCGTGCAGATCTTGGAGCTACGTAGCGATGAAAGACGAAGCCATTCATTGAAGACGTACCCGTGTTCCAGATTCAAGATACCTCTTGTTCATGGTCATTTAGGATTTAAGTTATGTTTATGTTAACTTTAAACAACTATTGTATTTATTCTTCATATCGAATTTGTAAATATAAATTATAGTGGCTCATGACTTGTACTATCATACCTTGGGGTAGTTGTATTAAATTCGATTATAGTTTATATTTTATATATTTTTTATTTCATAGTTTAGTTGTAACTTATATTGTTTGGCTTACCTGGCGGGTTGGTTTAGGTGCCGCCACGACTTAGTCGAATTTTTGGGTCGTTCCAAGTTGGTACTAGAGCACTAGGTTTGTAGGTTCTATGAGTCATGAGAAAATGTCTAGTAGAGTCTTGTGGATTGGTATGATGACGTCCATACCTATCTTCAAGAAGCTACAGGACATTTTGGAAACTTCCCTTTCTTTCTTTCCTTATCGTGTGTCCTTGTTTCAACTTGAAACTTAAAAATTCAATTCTTCCTACTCGTCCGTATGTGATGCGGAGCACCAAGTATCAATGTGCACCGACAACTTGTAATGTTGTGGATGGGCTGCGAAGGGTTATTGATGCTTGATTGCCATTGCGATGTTTTATCCAGGATTTGATGCTAATGTGTTGGTAGATCTTCCAGTTGTTCATTTTTGGGATGAAGCAGATTCTTATTCTTGTCGACAAGTGTAGACTTGAGGGTATTAGTCGGTTTCCTTGTTGTTGTGACCATGGCCAGATCATGGGAAGGTGTTTATTTGAGTCTAGCCGGTGGGGTATCTCTTTCTTGGAGATTTAAGGTCATGTGTTTTGTATGAAGCTTCTATTCAGTAGGGTGCATACACTGTTGTTTTAGAGTATTTGAGGAAATTAGGTTGACTACCTCAAGGATGAGGGTGCACTCTGCAGAGTCTTTGGAGTGTTTGATAACTAGTGTTACGTGAGTTTATGAAGTATTTAGCTGATTAACAGTGCAGGGCCAAGGAAGCTATGAAGGGTTGTATTATGGATTATCGGCGATGTGTTATATGGCTCCGAGCCAAGTAGGGGAGTTTGCTATCGGCAATCGGATTGCAGGATCATGTTTTGTATCAATTTCTAGACTAAGGGCCGCTCGTGGATTAGCTATGATTTGAGAAGGGGCTCATCGATGATGATTTCGAGAAAGAACTTGGTGGATGTATGAGGTACTAAGGTATGGATGTATGAGGCATTACACCTTACGGGTATATAGAGGTATTGGGATGATTCAACTTTGATTCTCATTGTGGATGTAGTGTACAAGGATAAAAGAATCGCTTGGTTGCTTCTTTGAATATTCATGAGCTGGTGAAGCACGGGTTGTTCGGTGTGTATTGGCGATGCAATAGATATTTGAGCAAGGTGAATGACTTTCGAAGAGAATCTGATGAGTTCCAGTTTCATATGTGGCATTTTAAGGATTTTTGGTTTGTGTATGCTTAGGGCTTGGAATCAGTAGTGGATAGTGCTTGGAATTATGGTACTTCTATATCAATATGAACTCAATGTGGTAGTAATAGAGAGATGTAGAAAACAACTTCAGATTTGTAAAAGGTCCCTTTAGAGCGAGCATTTTAGAGTGAGTTACTTTTGTGTTTGGCAGCCTGCGTGACTCAGTTGAGTTAGAGGAAATCAGTTTTTATGACTTGATATGTGTTAACGGGTTTTAAAGAATTCAGGATAGTTATGGCCACGACTCGGGGTTGATGTCTTCTACGGGTATAGAAGGTGTGTTCCGTGTGGTGGTGTCCTCCCAGATTGAGTTGAAAGGAAGGTTCTTGGTTGATGAGGTGCTCATCTTCATTGTGATTTGGAGTTGATTATGAGGTTTTTGTATTTTTGTAAGTTAGCGTAATAGTAGCGGTGCGCCGTGTGGGATTGAAAGTTGCGATTACTAGGTTGCAGTTTATTCTTGAAAGGATGGTCATGAGTTCTAGATTGCACGGACGATTCAGATGTTTAAGAGAATGTTGTCACTATTTGATGTCGCCTAAGAATAGTTCTCATTTTAGAAGGCACATTGTGTTTTGACTTGCGGATGCTTGAATAGTATTACGATGATCGCCTGGATTTGGGCTGCTGAGGTTAAGGTTTTCCCACATGGTACAAAAGATCTATGTGACTATTTTCCATAAGATGATGGAGTATGAGTGATGTATCAACCATTTGAGTAGTGGAGTTGTAACCAGATATGGAGATTCCGACATTCATGAGGTTTAGAGACTGAATATTCTCGTAGGCAAGCATTTCCTTGGTTACAGACTATGAAGATGATAAGAATTTGATAGCTAAGGTTATGTGTTATGGATAAGTTGCTATGGACCTTTGGAAGGTTATGTACCAGTTTGGGATTGATCGGAATTGGCTTGGGGATTATTTGTTGGCCTAATGAGAATGTGTGTTTTATATTAGATCGGACTTGCTTACTCTTATGCAACCATCACTATAGGTACATCATTGTGAAAAATTTATGTTATTCGTGCCTGGTCTATGTTATGTGTTTCTCTCTTATGTTATGACGGGTTGTGAGGCTATTTGGTGATTCGCATGCATGATGTAATCTTGTTTGGGCCTTGTGGAGATATATGAGCAAGATGTCCCTTTTGATGTTGATTTTCTTGTTGTGCCCTACCTGTGCTTGCCTACTTTTTGTATTGTGTTATGTATATTCACCTCTCCACAGTTATATTAGTGCACTCTATTATGTTTGATGTTGATGCACATGCGCTTAGTGAACACGAGCACTCTGGATCGATGGGTGTCACTATGTGGATTGATATGTTTGGGATCGGGTTGTGCCACCGTAATAGAGTTACGTGGGATACCCTTCCTTATGTTTATCTTGTGTGTTTTGTTTTTCTTTTGTGGATGAGTTCATGAAATTATGCTTTTGTTGTTATATCAGTTCTATTTGTTGGATTTTCCTCGTTCTTTATTTTCTTTTCATTTTTGAATATATCTGAGTTATTGCTTGTTTGGTGTACGAATTGCATTATGTGAGGTTCCATGTGACATTTGATGTGACTTATCGGTTGGGATACTTTTATTGGGTGAGATAATGTTTTTGGACCTCAGGCTTTCACTATTGTATTGGGATAAGAAGTGTTTGGGAGAACAATACCATATTTTCGCTCAAAATTTGGAAATGGTCCTTGTCGGACGAGAGAGCTCCTAAACCTTTTGAGTTCATGAGTAGTTACGAGTTTCTGCATGTTTCTTTCATTACTGGAAGCGTTGTGAGGTTCCATAGCGACGGTTCATTTGATGGTGAAGTATATTACTAGTATCGGGATTGGTCATGAGTAGCTATTGTGGTCAGAAGTTATTGCTGTGAGTATATGAGTTATGTGGCACCGTGTGGTTTACCTTGGAAATTTATTGATGGCTGATGTAGGTGGTTGAGATTGATATAGTGTATATATACAAGGATCAGATCTTATAGGGGGTTTCGAATGTTGGAATTTGGTTCCACGCCCTATGGGCTAAGATTGAAGGAAGAATCTTCAGTCGGGAGAATGTTAATGGACTTATGTGGAACGAGGTAGCATGGGATTTCTCATGGATATGAGTATGATGAGTTCATTCAGCTAAGTGACAACTTTGGAACGACTCTTGACACGTTCGAGGATGAACGTATGATTAAGTGGGGACAAATATAACGACTAGACCGATCATTTTGAGTACTACCTTTCCTTTTTTCGAGACTTTTCATAGCTCTATTTTATTATGTATGACTTGCGTGTGTGGTCTTTGTCAATTTCAAAAAATTGAAATGCGAATTTTTAAAGAAAATGTGATTTTTGAGTTTAAAATGACTAGAGTTGACCACGGTCATCGCTTTTGGTAAAAAATCTCGAATCAGCATTTTGATGATTCCGGTAGGTTTGTGTGATGATTTTGGACTAGTACGTATGTTTATTTGGGGTCCTGGGTCACCCGAGACCGTTTCGGCGCATTATGTAAAAAATTGGCAAATTGAGTTTTAAGTTGAACTTTTTGAGTTTTGATGATCGATTCTTGTTGTTTGATGCTATTTTGGTGATTTGAGTAAGCGAACGAGTTTATATGATGTTATTACACTTGTATGCATGTTCGGATTGGAGCCCGAGGGTCTAGTCAGCGAGCTAGACCCCTAAAATGCTCGGTACTTTAAGATGGGGAAACCAATCCTCCTTGCTCGTTCCTAGGTCTGGGTGAGTTTTGGATGTTTTATGGACTGATTTTTTTAACTTAATAGGTTGTTGGTGTTGTTGATATGCAGATCCCGCATTTGGGAGATTCTGATCGCAAATGCAAGACTCGCTTTTGCGAGATTTTTGCTCGCATCTGCAATCTGGAGGGCGCTAGGGAGCTTCGTATTTATGAAGTTAGGTCCGCTTTTACAATGGGGTGGTTATCGCAATTGCGGAGTTATGGTCGGATTTTCAACCTTGGAGAACTTGGAACAGCTTCGCTTTTGCAAAGCCAATTCAGCATTTGTGATGGTCTCTTTGTTCGCATTTGCGATCATGATGTCACATTTGCGACACTAAAAGAGCTGAGACACTGATCGCATTTGCGGACATCGTTATTGCGAAAAGGCTTCGTAATTGCGATATTTTGCATTTGATGATCCAAGGGGTCATTTATAAATTTAGACTCCGTTCTAGGATTACTAGCCATAAAAAAATTTAATTTTAAATACCTCGATTTACGTGCGCAGTCCGGGCGTGAAACCGGAAAGATTTTATATGACAAAATGAGAAATAGTAATTTCTAGAGTTAAAATTTGATTATAATTGACTTTGGTCAACATTTTGAGTAAACGGACCCGGATTTGTATTCCGACGATCCACTTAGGTCCGCAGTAAAATATGGGAGTTGGGCGTATGCCCGGAAATGAATTCTGAGGTCCCAAGCCTTAGAAAATAATTTTTGAAAAAAATTGTTCTGCTGGTTAATTCAAGAAATAAAGAAATAAAATAGTATGTGAAATACATGATACTTGGCCCGTATTTTGGTTCCGGAGCTCGGAACAAATTCGTTATGTTATCTAACCCCTATCTGTGAAGTTTCATGAGAATCGGAGTTGATTTGATGTAATTCAGACATCCGGTTGAAAAGTTAAGAATTTGAGTGTTCTTGAGGAAATCTTGAGTTTTGAGGCTAAATATGTAGATTTTGATGTTATTTTGATGATTTGATTGCACGAACACGTCCGTATGATATTTTCAAATTTGTGTGCATGTTTAGTTTGCAGCCACGAAGGCTCGGGTGACTTTCGGGTAGGCTACGGAGTGTCTAAACTTAGAAAAATACCCCAACAACTGAACATCTGGTGTGCAGGCCTCAGATCTCGAAAATGCGAGGTCGGGCTTCGTAAATGCGAAGCCAATGGCAAGCCTCAGATCTCATAAATGCGAGGTCCTGGGGTCGCAAATGCGAAGGGCCCTGTTTGCAAATGCGAGGTCCTGTTCGCATTTGCGATATCTCTCCAGAAAGCCCAGGGTTCGCAAATGCGAGACCCGCAGCCTGCTATATCGGCTTTTTGACGGGATTTTGCCTTCTTTTCACATTTTATAAATCCCTAAACCTCCATAGGCGATTTTCCAAAGACCCAAACTTCTCCAAACCATTGGTAAGTGATATCTAACTAATCTCTTTCAATTCCTAACAACTTTTAACAAGATTACAACCAAAATATCTAGAGTTTTCATGGTAAAAATTTGGTTTTTGGGTAGAACTTAGAAATTTCAAATTTTAGGGAATTGGACCTCAAATTGAGGTCGGATTCCAATACCAATTGTATATCCAGGCTCAGGGGAGATTGGGTAAACGGATTTTGGTCCGAACCTCGAGTTTAGACCAAGCAGGTCCGGGGTCGATTTTTGAATTTTGAATAGGAAAACTTAGGAAGACCATTGATTTTCAATAAAGATGATTCCTTTAGGCTATGATTGATAACATTGAACAAATTGTGATTAGATTCGAGTGGTTTATAAGCAAATTCTAAAGGAAATGCAGTACTAGAGCAGTGAAGTGCTTGTTAGATCGAGGTAAGTGCTTGGTTTAACCTTGACTTGAGGGAATAGGAATCCCCAACTTAATTGTTATGTGAAATTTCATGTGTGTGGTGTATAGGTGAGGTGACGAGTATATATGCACCACCAAGTTGTCTACTTACATGATCCCTTCCCTGCTTCCAGTATAATTTATTCATGTTTAATTGTTTCATGTTCATTGTTATTTTTTTTGGGTTATTTGGCTTGGTGACTTACTGTTAAGTCTTGTTGCAAGTATTATGGGAGAAGTATTAGTGTTTTTCTATGGAATTATCGTGGTACATAAAGATTTAATGGGTTGCCATTGTTTTACGAGATATATATACATGTTCCTGTTGCTTTCATTTTTGTGATAATATTGATGAGTTTATGAGAAGTACAATTTTCTGTTTAATAAAATGATAGTGATAATGGTGGACAGGCGAAATAAATGATAGTGATAAGGGTGGACAGGCGAAATAAATGATAGTGATAAGGGTGGACAAAGGAATTAAATGATAGTGATAAGGGTGGACAGGGGAAATAAATGATAGTGATAAGGGTGGACAGGCGAAATAAATGATAGTGATAAGGGTGGACAAAGGAATTAAATGATAGTGATAAGGGTGGACAGGGGAAATAAATGATAGTGATAAGGGTGGACAGGTGGGATCGGGTTGCACGCCGCAACAAGTCAGTTATAAGAGATGATACTTATGTTTTACTGGATCTCAAAAATGTTTTGTTGGTTTTTGAAACTCAAGGATTTGAATCTTACATATTTGAAAACTTATTGTTTTACTCTACTGTTTCTCATATTATGCACATATGGTTGTTTTAAAGTAAAGATTGGACATTTATGTGAGATCTTGGTTACAACTGAGGCCTGAAACATGCGACTGAGTTATTTGATTTATTGTTGCAGTTGATCTTTCTTATTTTTTTAGAATTGTTTCCTTACTCTATTATATATTTTGTTACAGGTTAAGTTATAATTGCCTCGCTTTAGCCTCATCACTACTTTGTCGAGGTTAAGCTCGGCACATACTCAGTACATGGGGTCGGTTGTACTGATAGTACACTCTGCACTCTTTTGTGCAGATCCAGGTACCGGCCAGTAGTAGAGATGTTTAATAGCAGCTATCCATTATCCGGAGACATGAGGTATATCTTCCAGCGTTCGCAGATCCCGAGAGTCTTCTCTTAGATCGAGAGAGTGTTGTTTTTCTCAAAACAGTTATATTATTTCTTTCCGCCCATTATTTATAGTATTCTTTTGAAGTTCGTGAATTGTGACACTAGACCCTGGGGTAGTCTTAGAGTTATTTACATGATTAGTTCATGGCTCGGTTTATTTATTGGTTTAGTTATTTACACTTGGATTTATTCATTGGAAACCATTAGTCTTAGTTTACTTTAAATTTATTTTATTGTGCTTAAGTATGTAATTAAAGGAAAATAGCTAATCGAATTCTAACATTGGCTTGCTTAGAAAGTGTGGTGTTAGGCTCCATCACGATCCCTAAGGTTTGGAATTTGGGTCGTGACAAGTTGGCATCAGAGCCCTAGGTTGCTTAGGTCTCACAATTCAGGAACAAGCATGTTAGAGTCTGAAGGATCAATACAGAGACGTCTGTACTTATCCCTCAGAGGCTATCGCGTTAGGAAACAACTCCATTTGTATTTATATTCGATCGTACGATTCTTGTTATCTCCAAAAAAAACTGTTTGAATTCTTCTATTCTCTCGCAGATGGCGAGAACCCGTGCTTCCTCTTCCGCTGACCAATCATCTGGTCTTCCAGGAGCAACAGCAGCAGCTCCTACGAGGGGCAGAGGCTAAGGCCACATCAGAGGTCGGGGCAGGACACAACCCGTTGCTCAGATAGCAGCCCTAGGTTGAGATTCATGAGGGGGTTCTCTCTTAGACCGCTCCAGCAGGACTAGCTCAGGTCCCAGAGGGGTTTATTTCCACCCCAGTGCTTCAGGATGCCTTGGTCCGTTTAGTAGGAATCATGAAGAGTGTGGCCCAGACTGGCACCCTCCCCGTGGCAGCGAACACATCTAGGGCTGGAGGAGGGATTCAGAATCTCGTTACTCATACTCCTGATGAGGCTACTCCTCAGACCCCAGCAGCTAATTCGGTTGGGGTAATTCAGTCAGTTGTTGTAGTGTCGCATGTTGATGGGGCAGCTATGTCCACTGACGCTTTGTGGAGACTGGACCGGTTTATCATGCTTTTCCCTATTCACTTCAGTGGTGCTACTTCAGAGGACCCTCAGGAATATCTGGATAGTTGTCATGAGGTGTTGCGTAATATGGGCATTTTGGAGACCAATGGGGTTGATTTTGCTACTTTTCATATGACTGGTTCAACCAAGTAATGGTGGAGGGATTATCTGTTGAATAGACCAGTTGGGTCGCCTGCCTTGACCTGAGATTAGTTTTCTCATCTCTTTATGGAAAAGTTTTTGCCTGTTACTACTCGAGAGGAGAATCGTCATCATTTTGAGCGACTTCAGCAGGGCAGCATGACAGTGACCCAGTATGATACTCGTTTCGTGGATTTGGCTAGACATGCTATTCTTTTGTTGCCCACAGAGAGAGAGACGGTCAAACGATTTATTGAGGGACCGAGATTTCTTTTCAGGATGCAGCTAACGTGGCTAGGAGTGAGTCGGTTCTCGGGATGGGAGGTCAGAGGTCTGACAAGAGACCTCGCCATTCCGGTGGTTTCAGTGGTGCCTCATCTAGAGGCAGGGCTTCATTTAGCAGAGGACATTCTTCCAGGTCATTTCATTCAGCACTACAGGCTTCGCATGGTACTTCGGGGGTCATGGTTCTTATCCGCCTCCTTCTGCTCATCCAGTCTACAATGCTCCTTTAGCTCCTATTAGAGCACCTCCTCTGTAGAGTCTTCATCGTGGTCAGTCGGTTCACCCAAGTCAGCTTACTTATCAGGAGGGATGTTTTGAGTTCGCTGATCCGGACTTGTCCGAAATATGCAGGTAATTAGTTTCAGCATCAGGGTGCTCGTGCTATAGTTTCGGCTCCAGCTCCAGTACCACCTGGCCAGCCAGCCAGGGGTAGGGGTCAACCAGTTAGAGGTAGAGGCCAGAATGTTAGAGGTGGAGGCCAGGTAGCTAGGGGTGGAGGCCAGCCCGCTAGAGGTGGAGGTCCTCCCAGAGGTGTGATTCAGGGTGGCGGGGCCCAGCCCCGACTGTATTCATTTCCAGCCAGGCCTGAGGCGGAGTCCTCTGACGCTTTTATTACAGGTATCATCTCAGTTTGTGATAGAGATGCTTCAATTTTGTTTGATCCGGGGTCTACTTATTCTTATGTTTCATCCTATTTTGCCTCGTATTTGAATGTGCCACATGATTCCTTGAGTGTTCCTGTTTATGTGTCTACACCGGTGGGGGATGCTATTGTGGTAGATCGTGTGTATCGTTCATGTGTAGTAGTCATTGAAGGTCTTGAAACTAGTGTGGATCTTTTACTTCTAGACATGGCCGATTTTGATGTTATATTGGGCATGGATTGGTTGTCGCCCTATTATGCCATCTTGGACTGTCACGCCAAGACAGTTACCTTAGCTTTGCCAGGGCTGCCTTTAGAATGGAAAGGGACTCCTGGTCATTCTCCCAACTGAGTGATTTCATATGCCAAGGCTTGTCACATAGTGGAGAAAGGGTGTTTGGCTTATTTGGCTCATATTCGTGACTCTGATGCTGAGGTTTCTTCCATAGAGTCAGTTCCTATCGTTCGTGAGTTTTCCGAGGTATTTCTTGCAGATCTGCCGAAGATGCCACCCGACAGGGATATTGATTTTTGTATTGATGTGGCTCCGAGCACTCAGTCCATTTCATTCCTCCATATCGGATGGCCCCACCAGAATTGAAGGAGTTGAAGGAACAATTACAAGACTTGCTAGATAAGGGTTTCATCAGACCTAGTGTCTCACCCTAGGGTGCACTGGTTTTATTTGTAAAGAAGAAAGATGGGTCGATGAGGATGTGTATAGATTACTGGTAACTGAATAAAGTTACTATCAAGAATAAGTATTCGTTGCTAAGAATTGATGACTTATTTGATCAGCTTCAGGGTGCTAGAGTGTTTTTGAAAATTGATTTGAGGTGGGCTATCATCAGTTGAAGATTAGGGCATCCGATGTTCCTAAGGAAGCCTTTCGGACGAGGTATGTGCACTATGAATTTTTGGTTATGTCTTTTGGGCTTACTAATGCTCCAGCAACCTTTATGGATTTGATGAATCAGGTTTTCAAGCCCCATCTGGACTCTTTCGTGATCGTTCTCATTGATGATATTCTAATATACTCCCACAGTCGGGAAGATCATGAGCAGCACCTCCGTATATCCCTCTAGACTTTGAGAGATAATCAGTTGTATTCCAAGTTTTCAAAATGTGAGTTCTGGTTAGATTCAGTATCCTTCTTGGGCCATATCGTATCGGCTGAGGGTATTCAGGTTGATCCTAAGAAGATAGAGGCAGTCAAGAACTGGCCTAGACCCACTACAGCCACGGAGATCAGGAGCTTCTTGGGTTTGGCGGGTTACTACCATCATTTCGTGGAAGGTTTCTCATCTATAGCGGCCCAAATGACTAAGTTGACTCATAAAGGTGCCCCATTTATGTCACGACCCAAATTTCCCTCCGAACGGTCTCGTAACGGCACCTAGTACCTACGACTAGCCACTCGGCATATAAAGCTTTTACTTTCCCAAAACCCGGAACATCACAAATTCACAAACTCTGAACTACTGTAGTTCTATACAAAGAAATAAGGGAAATATATCTATATATATCTCCTATATCTGTACTAGAGTAGGAAGGGGACTCGTGAGATCCTGCGGACGTGGCAGAATTACCTCGTGGTCTCCTATGCAGCTGCTAAGATGCACCTAGCCATTGTACTGTGTGCTGGTACCTGGATCTGCACATGGGTAAAACATGCGCAGGAAAGGGCGTGAGTACTCCACATTCGGTACTCCGTAAGTGCCAAGCCTAACCCCAGTCAAGTAGTGACGAGGTCAGATTGAGGCTCTACTGAGTTTTTAAAACAAGTCAATATAAATTTAAAACAGTGAAATATGGATAAGCAATGATAAACATGATTAATGGAAACTGGAAGAATTTATAAAAGACAGAGAGCCCTCGGCACATCACATCTTATATCTCAACAGTAAATGTGCAATGCAGTACAAGGGGAAAGCTCTCGGATCTCAGTTCGTCGTCCTAATTTAAATATGCTATGCAGTACATGGGGAAAGCTCCCGGATCTTCGTCCGTAGTCCCAATTTAAATATGCATTTCAGTACAGGGGGAAAGCTCCCGGATCTCGGTCCGTAGTCCCAATTTAAATATACAAAGCAGAAGTATGCCGGATACGACTTAATTAACAGTCCTGAAAAAACAACAGGAAAGAATAGAGTAAAACTACCTAAGCATGTTGCAACTAGTAGCAAATAAGAGGAAATCAAGTAAGGACATATAGGCATGCTTACTCTTAAGCTAACTACTCAGTTTAGACAGGAAACACTAATATAGCAATGAAAATGAGTGATTGCATGGAAGTAAAAATGGAATTTTAGCAACAATGACCGGTGTACGCACTCGTCACCTCACGTAAACAGCGTCCATGTAACAAAATCAGTATAAAAATGCGTAAGGGGAAGTCCCCAACACAGAATTAGGAAAGCCACTTACCTTGACTGCACTAATCAACTCAATATCACGCTCTTGCCACGAGTATCCGACTCCGGGTGGCCCAAATCTATTCAAATCGGTTGCATAATGTAAATATCACTTCAAGAGAACAAAATAGCTAATTATTTCTACCCTAATACGCGAAATTAGGAAATTCATGTCTCGGAATCGGGTAAAATTTATATTTCCCGAACACCCATTCGCTCATGAACCCACTCGAACAAGAATCAACAAAATTCGACGTCTAAATCCCCTTAAATCCTCAGATTTCTACTTGGGAAGTTTCATCCCAATTTCATGGTTTTTCATCCAATTTCATTGATTAGATTGAGGAAATTGATAGAGATTATTGATATACAAATGGATTAAGGTTAGAAAATATTACCTATGATTCTCCTCTTCAAATTCCACTGAAAATCGCCAAATCCCGAGCTCTTAATCGATTTTGGAGTTATGAATTTCAAACCCTCGGATTTTGATATAACTAGCCCAGGAATTTTTCACCTGCGGAAACACAATCGCAGGTGCGGAAACGGATTAAAAGGCATGGGGTCACAGTGCGGCTCCACACTTGCGGATACTCTTCCGCGCCTGCCAGTCGGGCCAGCCTAAGCTACGTCTGCACCTGCGTGCACCCCTTCGCACCTGCGTGTCCGCACCTGCGAAAATACCATCGCAGGTGCGAGACACCAGAACCAGAATGGTTCAGCTGCTCTTAAAGTCCCAAATTCACCCGTTGGGCATCCGAAACAACCCCGAGGCCCCCGGGACTTCAACCAAACCTACCGAATGACCCTAATACCTTGTTCAAACTTGGTCGAGCATTAAAAACACATCTCATAACATCAAAATAATCAATTATGCATAGATTCAAGCCTAAGAACTTATGAAATTTCTAGAATTCACATTCGATGCCGAAACACGTCAAAATTCATCCGAATGACCTCAAATTTTTCACACTGGTTAAAATTGGCATTACGGACCTGTTGTCGCTTTCGAAATTCCATTCCGATTCCGATATCAAAATTTCACCTATCGGCCGAAATCACCGAAATTCTAACTTTCGCCAATTCAAGCCTAAATCTACATTCGACCTCAAAAACAAATTCCGAACATGCTCCTAAACTGAAATCACCCAGCGGAGCTAACGGAGTCGATGGAATTTTATTCTGGATCAATCTTCACACAGCTCTAACTACGGTCAGATTTCTAAACCTAAATTCTACATTTATGAACTATGTGTCCAAAATCACCCCGGATTTCATCACTCAACGCTCCGACAAGTTCCAATAACGTAAATAGACATGGGAGAAGCGGTTAATAGGGGATCGGGGTGCTAATTCTCAAAATGGCCAATTAGGTCGTTACATCCTCCCCCTCTTAAGAAAATCGTTCGTCCTCGAACGAGTATAAAAACATACATGAAGATGTGACCTGCCTGCGCAATATAGCCACAGGCTCCTCAACATATGATAGATCATTGTCCAACTAGACTGAGCTGAAATCCAAAACATGAGTTGGGTTGGGTCACCGTGATACTTCCGTAGCATGGAGACGTGGAACACCGGATGAACCCCTGCCAGGCTGGGAGGCAGGGCTAGCTCATAAGCAACCTCCCCAACACATCGCAACACCTTAAAAGGGCCAATAAATCTCAGACTCAGCTTCTGCTTATCCCCGAACCTCATAACGCCCTTCATAGGCGATACACGAAGCAAAACCCGATCATCAGCCATAAATGCCAAGTCACGAACCTTCTGGTACGCATAGCTCTTCTGCCTGGACTGAGCTGTGCGAAGTCTCTCTTGAATCACCTTCACCTTGTCCAGGGCATCCTGAACCAAGTCTGTACCCAACAATCGGGCCTCGCCCGACTCAAACCATCCCACGGGAGACCTGTACCGCCTACCATACAAAGCCTCATACAGCGCTATCTGAATGCTGGACTTGTCGCTGTTGTTATAAGAAAACTCTGCAAGGGGCAAGTATCGATCCCATGACCCTCCAAAATCTATCACACAAGCACGGAGCATATCCTCGAGAATCTAAATCGTGCGCTCGGACTGCCCATCCATCTAAGGGTGAAAAACTGTACTCAACTCTACCCTGGTGCCTAACTCCTGCTGAATGGCTCTCCAGAACCGTGAAGTGAATTGTGTGCCTCTATCTGAAATGATAGATACTGGAATACTGTGGAGGCGAACAATCTCGTGGATATAAATCTCAGCCAACCTCTCAGATGAATATGTAGTCAGCACTTGAATGAAATGGGCTGATTTGGTCAGCCGATCCACAATCACCCAAATATCATCATAATTCCTCAAAGTCCGAGGAAGTCCGACCACAAATTCCATGGTGATCCGCTCCTACTTCCACTCTGGAAGCTCAATCTGCTGAAGTAGCCCTCCCGGTCTCTAATGCTCGCATTTGACTTGCTGACAGTTGAGACACTTGGCTACAAACTCCACTATATCCTTCTTCATCCTTCGCCACCAATAGTGTTGTCTCAGATCCTGGCACATCTGCGAGGTACCCAGATGGATGGAATGCCGCGAACTTTGGGCTCCTTAAGAATCAACTCTCGAAGCCCATCCACATTGGGCACACAGATCCGACCCTGCATCCTCATCACACCATCATATCCTATAGTCACATCCCTGATATCACCCCGCCGAACTCTATCCTGAAGAACCAAAAGGTGGGGATCATCATACTGGCGCTCTCTGATACGGTCATAAAGGGAAGATCGAGCAACCACACAAGCTAATACCTGGCAAGGATCAGAAAGGTTCAATCTCACGAACTGACTGGCTAAGGACTGTACATCTAAGGCTAGAGGCCTCTCAGCTCCATGAAGGATTGCCAAACTCCCCAAACTCTCCGCCTGGCGACTCAAGGCGTCGGCCACCACATTGGCCTTCCCCAGGTGGTATAATATAGTGATGTCATAGTCCTTTAGCAACTCTAACCACCTACGCTGGTGCAAATTTAGATCCTTCTGCCTGAATATGTGCTGCAAACTCCGATGATCTGTGAATATCTCACAGGGAACACCATATAAATAATGATGCCATATCTTCATGGCGTGAACAATCGCTGCCAACTCGAGATCATGAACAGGGTAGTTTTTCTCATGCACCTTCAACTGCCTGGATGCGTAGGCAATCACCCTACCGTCCTGCATCAACACCGCTCCCAGGCCAATCCTCGAAGCATCACAATAGACTGTATAGGACCCAAAATCGGTAGGCAATACCAACACAGGAGCTGTAGTCAGGGTTTTCTTGAGCTTCTAAAATATCTCCTCACACTCCTCCGTCCATATAAAAGATGAACCCTTCTGGGTCAGACTGGTCATAGGCGCTGAAATGGATGAAAATCCCTCAACAAAACGGCGATAATACCCAGCCAAACCGAGGAAACTACGTATCTCAGTAGCTGAGGACGGTCTGGGCCAACTCTATACCACCTCCACCTTCTTTGGATCTACCTTGATCCCATCCGAAGACACCACATGGCCTAGGAATGCCACAGAATCAAGCCAAAATTCACGCTTAGAAAACTTGGCATACAACTTCTTCTCCCTCAATGTCTGAAGCACGGTCCTCAAGTGCTGCTCATGGTCCTCCTGGGACCAAGAATATACCCGAAAGTCATCAATGAACACAATGACAAAAGTATCAAGAGAAGGACAAAATATGTTGTACATTATGTGCATGAAGGCTGTTGGGGCATTGGTCAGCCCAAATGAAATAACAAGGAACTTATAGTGGCCATATCTGGTCCTGAAGGCAGTCTTCGGGATATCCGGCTCCCGAATCTTCAACTGATGATAACCCGAACGCAGATCAATTTTGGAGAACATCCTAGCACCCAGTAACTGGTCAAATAGATCATCAATGCGAGGCAATGGTTACCTGTTCTTTACTATCACCTTATTCAGCCGTCGGTAGTCAATACACATACGCATCGAGCCATCCTTTTTCTTCACAAATAACACCGGAGTGCCCTAAGGTGATACACTGGGCCTGATGAATCCCTTTTCAAGCAACTCCTACAACTTGTTCTTCAACTCCTTCAACTCAGGAGGAGCCATGCGATAGGGAGGAATGGAAATGGGTTGAGTGCCCGGCAACAAGTCAGTGCCAAAATCAATGTCTCTATCGGGCGGCATACCCGGAAGATCAGCTGGAAATACATCAGGATAGTTCTTGACAACTGGAACTGACTCAACTGTAGGGGTCTCAGCACTAATATCTCTCACATAAGCCAAATATGCATCACACCCCTTTCCAACCATCCGTTAAGACTTAAGAAAAGAAATGACTCAGCGGGGAGTATAATCTAAGGAACCTCTCCACTCTAACCTCGGTAATCCTGGCATAGCCAGCATCACGGTCTTGGCGTGACAATCAAGAATAGCATAGTAGGGAGACAACCAGTCCATACCCAATATAACATCGAAATCTACCATACTGAGTAGTAATAAATCAGCCCTGGTCTCAAAACCACTGATAGCAATCAAACATGACCGATATACGCGGTCCATAACAAGAGAATCTTCCACCGGAGTAGAAGCATAAACAGGGGAACTGAAAGAATCCCGAGACATCCCCAGATGTGAAAAAAAATAAGAAGACACATATGAATATATAGATCCTGGGTCAAATAATATCGATGCATCCCTATGACAAACGGGAAAAATACCTGTAATGACTGAATCTAAAGCAATGGCCTCGGACCGGGACGGAAGAGCATAGTATCTGTCCTGGCCTCCCCTTCTAGGGAGACCTCGACCTCCCCGACCTCCACCTCGAGCTGCCTGAGGTGGTGGGGTAGCAGGTGGGGCTGGAATGATAGCTGGGGGACCTGGTGAAAGACGTGGGACCTGATAAGTCTGAGGTGGTGCACCCTGATAAGTCTGAAGTGGTGCACCCCTTCTCACTCTAGGGCAATTTCTGATAATACGATGAGGGTTACCACACTCAAAGTAACCCCTCGGAGGGCGTGGCGGCCGCTCCTGACTCTGAACTAGCCTGCTGGGCTGGCCAGTGATAGAACCTCGAGCAGGAGGTACCTGAGATACTGGTGGTGCATAATAAGGCTCCTGATGTCTATGAGGAGCTGGAATACCACTGGCTGCTGGGAGAGCTGACTGAACGAGGCAACTCACAAAACCCCTACCATAGTGTGCTGCTGGTGCACGGGCTCCTGAAAAATGACCAGTCTCTCAAGACCTCTTGGCCTCTCTCTCCTCCCTGTCCCGG